>BRDA01000066.1:14197-36846 GCA_036984385.1 Crenuchus spilurus | reverse complement strand
GACACAACAAGATATGATGTTTAATATCTAGACATATTATCTGCATATAGTTACAAAATGTAAACAGTTTATGTAGCGTAGCTGGCACAGACAAAAAAGAAGAAATTGTGAACGGGATGTTGCCGGTTGCGCGGTGCATTCTGGGATTTGTGAAAAGGGCGAATTACCATTTTGTTGTGAGGGTGCAGTAAAGGTTTTATTTTAAAGACTCTTTCTTGAAGGACATGTGTACTGACGATGCTACACAATAGAACAGTCTTACAACCAGTTTCCTTTGAAAGTTAACTCAGGCTTCATCTTGACCACCATCGTTCCTATTAACTACCATTTCTTAATCACATTATGAATTGAGGAAATGGCTACTTGAAAGTACTTTTCTTTACTATTCTCTTCACATTCTCCTGTTTTGTGGGCACAAATTATTTACATTTTCAAGGTTTATAAAGCTTTAACATTGACATGACCTTTTCTAACAATGAGAACAAACAAGCCATAGCCCTAACAACCTAACTAAGGCCTGAGACAAACAAATGTTATCTGAAAACGTCTCTCTTTGGTATGTTGCATACCAAACGTTGGTATGGTGCACTTCTATTTTTCACTACAAGTACAAAGAATAACACTGTAATCTTTAAAATGTTAAAAGAATGTTTAGTGTTTCATGATAGTAATAGTAATAAGAATAATTGTTAGAGTAATAATAGTCATGCCTAAATATAGCTTTAATCATACGCTAGTGTGTTATCCACTTAATTTCAGTTGTCAATATTGACTAATAATCTTTGTGAAGCTTTGCTGCTTATGTACCGTTTTTTTTTTTTCTTTGTTTAATCTTTCTTTAACCAAACAGCTGATGAAGAACAAATGTTTAACAGTGATTGTACCTGCCACAGTACATGAAATCAGCAGTTTACATCTTAAAGAAAAGTATACAAGTGAAAACAGACTTCATTAGGTCACTGTTAATTTTTTTTCTCATCATGGGCAATTTATAGAATTGGGAAGTTATTCGTTCCTCCGTGCACGTCAGACTGTGTTGAATCATTGCTTGAACATTATTTTGGAAGAATACCGCAGTAATCTTCAAACACAGTCACTGATGAGTGGAAAAAGCTACCATTGCTTGTACCAGTGATGGAGATTAAACTTTTTTTTTTCTTCTGCTTTCTTAAGAAGTTCCTTGAGAAATGCATGACTGTGATGATCCTTATTTGTGGTTTTTCCTGTAGTATGACATTGTGTGACTGTGAATGATGCTGAAATCCCCCCACAAAAGGGCAGATGGTTCCACTTTTACATTACAGATGTACATCAAAGGAAGTTAATATTGTGAGAGATCATTTTTGTTCTTAATTGAAATCAGAAAGAAAAATTCTTATATTTTGTATTAATTACGTGTAAAGTGACATTTCACACCCTTTTTTGCTTTAAAAAAATCAGTATGGCTTATAGCTCATGAAAATCAGAAATCCAATATGTCAGATTATTGAAAAATGTCCTTTAAATTTTGAGTAAATTGCTACTTAAACAGTATAAATAGCACATATCTCTGACTACAACTGCAACATTCCTAATATCAAGTTACTCCTGAGCAAGAGACATTAAGTAAAGTAAGTAAATTTTATTTGTATAGCACTTTTTTGAGCCATTGCTCCAAAGTACTTATAAAAAATAAAATAATAAAAAAAATAAAATACAGATTAATAAAGTACAAATAGAACATTTTACATAAAATACATAACATAAAAACATAAAAAAAATTAAAAAATAGAAGTAAAATAAACTAAGTAAAGCCCCACACACACATTACTAATACTGATTGTTTTAAAAAGCCTGCGAGTAAAAATGGGTTTTCAAAAGCTTTTTAAGTGATGACGTGGAATCTGCAAATCTGATGTTGCTTGGAAGACTGTTCCAGAGTTTAGGTGCATACACAGCAAATGCACAGTCCCCCTTTCGCTTACATTTCGTTCTCGGCACCATCCACAGCCCTTGGTCAGTGGATCTCAGTGATCTTGAAGTATAGTGGGGAACTAATAACTCAATAATGTACTCCGGGGTCTCACCATGTAAAGCCTTATAAGTTAAAACAAGCACCTTAAAATCCACTCTCCACTGAATCCACTCCATTAAGAGCTTTTTAAGTTAAGATTAAGATTCACCAATGTGCCAGTGTGATTTTCACACAATGGAATTTGACCTCCGCATTTAAACCATTTGTGCAGTGAAACACACACACACACACACACACTAGTGAACACACTAGGCTGTGACAATTTGTGCCCAAAGCGGTGGGCAGCCCTTATCCACTGGCGCCCGGGGAGCAGGTAGGGGGTTAGGTGCCTTGCTAAAAGGCACTTCAGTCATGTCCTGTCTGGGGATCGAACCAGCGACCTTCTGGTCACAAGACCAGATCCTTACCACTAGGCCATGGCTGCCACCAAGTTGGCTAAGGAGATGAACTGGACTGTTGCTCAGTGGTCCAACGTTATCTTTGGAAAGTAAATTTTGCATTTCATTTGGACGCATGCGCAGCTCCGCTCTATTTCAGCCACCCCCTCGGCCACTGGCACACACAGTGGTGATAATGGCAGAGAAAAGTACAGCTAAAGGAGGGAATACGTCAAACTTGTTCTTCCATCTATGAGAACACCATCCCTCTGTGCAGATCAAAGTAGTTGTCTCGTTAATAACTGTCTCCATAACAAAAATGTGTGAAATTTTGACTATAAAATGGTTTCCTCATGCTCAGTGTAAGCACCAGTAAAAGTGCTGAGTCATCTGAACATCCATTCATTCATTAAAATCAGGCTCGATGTGAAAGCCCTAAAAAAAATCGAATGCTTACAACAGTAGTTGAGAAACTGAGCCTCGGTCAGTGTCTGATCAGATATTACATATTTATGGTGATACATAATTGTACAGAACATTTTATATGCAGGATCTTTACTTCTAAGAGTAGATGTAACGTGGTATTAGTAATGGTTCCAGGCTTCAACCACAATACAAAAAATCTTTTGTTGTCATTTCTTTAGAACAGTGGTTCTTAACCTGGGTTCTATCGAACCCTTGGGGTTTGATGAGTCTGTCTCGGGGGTTTGGAGGAGCCTCTGCCACAGAGGTAGACACACTTGTGTTAAGTCGTGATGACACGCCCCACTTGTCCAAAAACAAATTAAATTTAAATAAAAAAAAATTACGTTATTAAAAAATGTTAAATTCTTTTAAAAAAAATCCAAATTAATTTTTAATTAGTAAAGTGGTAAAAAAAAATGTTTGGGGCTGAAATTCTTTTATGAGGCCGAAATATTTTTTCAGGGCCAGAATAAAGTAATACCGTAATTTATTGTGAGTTCATGCACTGTGTTGGTTTTGTTCTTTGAGCAAGGTGATGTGCATGCACGGCTCATTTTGTGCACCAGTAAAAAAACATATACCCATGTCTTGAATTTGGAAAAAAAAATCATATTTTATTTATCACTAAAGAAGGGTTCAGTGAATGCGCATATGAAAATGGTGGGTTCAGTGCCTCAAAAAAGGTTAAGAACCACTGCTTTAGAAGTCAGTGCAACTTATATTGTAATATTATAACTTGTATTTGAAATACAGTGATGCCACAATATTTTGAGAGCTTTATCATACCGTAAAAATCTCATACCATTGCAACCCTAATGTATGTGTAATTAATTTAAAATGACTTGAATTGAATTAAATTTTGAACAAAAATGGACTTTTTGCAATATTCTGGTTTTGTGATGTACGACTGTAGAAACGGTGCCAATGTAGCATTCTTCTACAGACTGATGTTTTTGTTTCTATTTGTTTTCATAGTACTTCACGTAAAATCAAACATTCATATAAATGTGAATAAAGCAGCTTTCATAACTGATCTTTAGTTCCCCTGCCTGGTTGTGACACCAAAACCCTACAGAGTGAGCCTGGGGCATTTGGGGTTATTACAAGCAGCAATAAAAGACAAAACCCAAAGCAGAAAACATTAACAAAATTCCCCCATTATCATGCTGGGCCATTATGAAAACTGCAGTAGTTGTCTTGGTAACCATTCTTATGGGCTACAGCCCTGATAAAATGACATGTTTGGGGATGCCTCTATCTCCCTCATAGCCCCCCTCCCCAGCAGTCTTCTCTGTAGTGAGTAATGCAAAGTGTCCTTTTAACCGGCAGACCTTTTCTGAAGATCAGTATGTGGTGCAGGCTCACACTGAAGAAGCCAACATCGTCATTATTTCCAGCAAGGAACCAAAAATGCAGGTCACCATCTCTCTCACTTCGCCAGTGATGCGGGAAGACCCTGCCCAGAGCCCGGAGGAACAGGCAGGCCTCAAGCTGCCTGAGAAAGGTTAGAGAACCCATGCTTTCAGTCTACTGCACTGTATGTCTTTAAAAAAAAAAAAATACAAAACCATTATAAATTTGGCTCTGTGTTTTAGGTTCTAGTCTTTAGAGTCATATTTCCAATCTGTCAGCCTGATAATGAACAGGCTGGCTAATTCCCTTTATTACATGGTCTTTCATTTACCCCTATTCTGAAGTGTTTGGTGGAATCTAAAGCCGGATCTCTGACCTTTCTGTAACTCTTGAGTGTGATGATGCCTTTGATGCACTGTGTATGACAAATTATGTGACACACACAACTTCCTCAGCATTTGAGTGGACATAGTTCTGTATTCACTGATCACGTTTACAAACCTGCTCACATTTAAGAATGAGAAAAACACTGTCAGCCTTGTTAAGGAGGAGTCTATTAACTTCTATTATTTATAGCCAAAGCAGAATAACCAACGTTGGTTGTTTTAATGAGCCCTGCCAGTGTTGACCCTCTGTTAACAATGTGTGAAAATACTGAGGAGGTTCTTTTTCTTTGTGTGAAGACATGTTGAGAAGGCTTACGTATTTAGGGACAATTGGTGGCGGTTTATTAGCATAGTGGGTAATGGAAATGACGCAATACTGGATTTTTGACCGACACCAATGCAAAGTGTAATATTATGGTACTTTATAACAATTTGGTACTATATGTGACCCCGCCAGGGAAAACCAGGCCAAAGTCACTGGGCAACTTATTGAGATATTGTGTCAATATCATGTCACTCACATTAGCGACAAAACTTAGCCACTCAGTTTTATTGCTGCAAATGAAAGATAACAGTCTCAGATATGTCAGAGTACATATTTTGATCAAAAGCAAAACTTAAATTCAGAAATAAGTTGTTTTGAAAACAACAAATTTTGAAAAAAAAAGAATGACTTTGACCTGGTTTTCCCTGCCGGGGGTCACACATTTGAACTCTAAATTAAAAACACTCCCAAATTGCTATGGATAAAGGTATGGGGTAAAACTGGCTGTCGGCGGCAGATGAAGATGTGTGAACTTCAATGTGAAGAAAGAAAATCGGAATATGTAGTTTAAAAAAATCTAAACAATATGCAGTCAAAAGACTGAATCTTATGTTATGTACCGTATATCATTATTGAGCAAACCTTTGAATTGTATCATTATATTGTATTCTATGGCTTCTAGTGACTCCCCCCACCCCACAACACCCCCTACAGAATACGACATACACTTGTCTTACCTTCATCATTACATCACCAATAATAGGCAGTCCTCTGAGATTGTGAATTTTTTTTTATCAGTATAATATTTGTATAATTTGTTCAACCACAACCATTTTTAGGAACCTGGAAATGTGGAAAGCCCTCTGCCTCTCCACTATGTTGTGAAATGGTCATGTTGTTCTGTTTGGTAAATGTAATTTCCCTTTTACGTAATTATGCAAACTTCTTTTCCAACTTAGTGTTTGTTTTTGTCTTGTTAGAGGAGGAATATGATATCTGCTGTGTGTAAAAATCAGTTACCATGTTACCCCTTTTCTTTTTTCCAGTGCCTGAAAAGGAGCCTCTAGATGTACTAAACAGGTCAAAGTGCCTGGAGTATTTGGCTGCCCTTCGCCATGCCAAATGGTTTCAGGTAAACAGGGAATTATAGATAATGCTGTGATTCCTCCTTGTGACGACTGATTTTGGACTCATTAATTAGATAAAACCACAGTAACAATGAATTAAAGGCCCTGTAAGTAAGAACATTAACATGAAAATGCATGTAATTGTCCTCATGTAATGACATGTTGTTTTGAAAGTTTAGTTGTCAGTGTTGCTCACATGCCATGTATTGTCTGCGCTCATTTCTATTTCATCAACAAATGTAGAGTTAGTTTTCTGGCAAATATTATGCCTAGTCTTAGACTCCACAGGATTTTGAATGAGGATTCCCCATTGAAAGGAAAATGTAGTCCAGTACTAGACTCTTTATAATAAGAATGTTCTAATCATGCTCACATGAAACTGACCAAGCTTTTGGTATGTTAGAGATGTCACAAATGCCATTATTTCCATCATTCCATTTCCATAAATGCCATCATTATGTCACAGATGCCATTATTTCTTAGAAGTTGTAAAAGTATGAATCCTGAGCTTGTTTTCTACGTGTGGAGTCTCAGTGGGTTTTGTATGCAGGCTCGGGCCAACGGACTCCAGTCCTGCGTGATCATCATCCGTGTGCTCAGAGACCTTTGTCATCGCGTGCCCACCTGGGACAAAATGCCTACCTGGGTGAGAGTTTGACTTTATTCTGTCAACTCAGACTTTATCCTTATTTGGAAGGAATTCAATGTAAATGGGATCTTGGAATAATTTTGACTTCTATAGGAGCTCCTCTGATTTTATTTCCATCGAAATCTCCCTCCACTCTGAAAATTGTAGTTTGAATTACCTGCTGTTTTTTAACCATACTAAGTACTCCTCTGCTCAGTTTAGTTTTATTTTTACACACTTCTGTGATATTTCAGGCTGATGTTTTTTTACTTTGCTACTGTATTTACTGTATTTGATATCCTGGTATCCACCAAAGACACTTCTCAGGGAGAGCACTGTACAGTGGAGCCAAAAAGTATGTAGTCAGCCACTGATTGTGCAAGTTCTCATACTTAAAGATGAGAGAGGTCTGCAATTTTCATCATAGGTACACTTCAACTGTGTGAGACAAAATGAAAAAAAAAAACAATGTTGTCCCTGTTGTCCTTAGAAAGCTCTTTGGAGTGTGATTGATTGAGTGTGTGGACAGGTGTCTTTTATAGACATACAGTAACAAGTCCAAACAGGTGCAATTAATACAGGTAATTAGTGCAGAATAGGAGGGCTTAGAGTTAGAATTCTCGCTGGTTGGTAGGTGACCAAATACTTATTTTCCACCATAATTTACAAATAATTTAAAAAAAAAATCTTACAATGTAATTTCCTTGATTTTTTTTCTCATTTTGTCTCTCATAGTTGAAGTGTATCTATGATGAAAATTACAGACCTCTCTCATCTTTCTCAGTAGGAGAACTTGCACAATCAGTGGCTGACTAAATACTTTTGCCCCACTGTATGAGTTCATAGAAAAATACAGAGAATCATCATAAATAACACTTTTTTCCACATAAATTTAGCAGTAGCGTGATCACAGCTTAGTTGGAGTCATGAATTTGCTGTTGCTAATTATGACATTTTTGCTGGTATGGTTGATGTTCACAGGCCATGGAGCTGCTGGTGGAGAAAGCCATCAGCAGTGCGTCTGGTCCACTCAGTCCAGGAGAGGCCATGAGAAGAGTTCTGGAGTGCATTGCCAGTGGAATTCTCCTTCAAGGTGTGAAACACTGTTTTGGAGGTTTAAGTCCTTAAACTGTGTGAAGCTGTATGTAACAGCTTCTTCAATCTCATAACAGAACATGAGTGTTTTAATTTAGCAGTTCCTAAATAACAAATATTAAGTAAATAAGTATTAATGACTGCAAAATAAGTTAAATTCTGCAGATGACTTGCATTCCTATTTATTTCTCTTTTTAAAAAAAAAATGTCACAAACTAAATAAATTCAGCAGTTATACCAGCAACTCTTTATTCTTCTTCGCAGATGGCCCAGGCCTGTTTGACCCATGTGAAAAAATCCCAACTGATGCACTGGGAAGTATGACTAAACAAGCCAGAGAGGATGTAACAGCCAGTGCTCAGGTATATACATTTTTGTCAGATTTCCTGTGCCCAGCATCTTTTTAATGTTTAGAATGCTTATTTTCTGTAAGATCGTCATTACACTCACTAATGGCCGGTTAATTTTTTTTTTCATTTTCTTTGACCCATGTTTCAAATCTATAAAGTCATGGCAAAAAAAATATGATTTGTTATATGATCTGTTTGCATGGAACAATTGGTTTTTAATACAACAATATGAATGTGATTACTGATTAATAATAAAGTATGAATTAAATTCTAAATTAAATTCAAATTAATATTATAATGCTCATAAATATGACTACGCAGTATCATTATTTTAAATCAAGCAGAACAAATTATCTGCCATTATACCACAATAAGTACTGGACTTGAGTGGGTTAAAAAAGCTAAAAATGTACAACCCCAAATAATAAAAAGTCGGACAGTATAGAAATTAAACATGCAGTTTCTCATATTTACTTTGACGTTTGTTTCATTGCAGACAGTATGAATCCCAGATATTTCATGTAACATGGCTTGTAACATGTTGCAATAAAAAGTTGGGATGGGGCTATATAATGCTTGTAACTAAGTAAAACTAAATAAAGAAATCAAAAATGTGATTTTAAATAAGTGATTAAAAGTTACTGTTATGTTTTAAAAACAATCTTCCTCAAAGATTTTTTTTGAAGATTTGAATGTTTCTCCCTGTCCAGTGCATAATATCATTAAATGATTCAAGGAATCTGGAGGAATGTCAGTGTGTAAAGGGCAGAGGCACAAGCCTAAGCTAAACACCTGTGAAGTCCGATCTGTCAGATGGCACTGAAACAAGAACCATCGTTCATCAATATATGATACAACCATATGGACATCACATTACTTTGACAAACCTTTGTCAATTACTACAATATGCAGTTTCATTCACCAATGCCACTTAATACTTGTCAGTGCTCTTGGCAAAGGTCAATTACACTTCTGAAAATACGGCTGAGATTTTAGAGCAACACATGCTGCCTTCAACGCATCTGTTCCTGCATTTTTCATCAAGACAATGCAAAACCACATGCTGCACACATTACAATTACATATCTGTGGAAGAAGAGTGTTCGGGCTCTTGACACCTCCCAACTTTTACTTATTTGGGGTCGTAGATTTTTTTGTCTTTGCTTCTGGAAACATGGTACCAGACGCAAGAGACTTGTGTAAAGCAAGAGACGTGTTGAACATTTCCTTTTTTTCTTCTAGCATGCCCTGCGGTTGTTAGCTTTTCGTCAGATCCATAAAGTTCTGGGAATGGACTCGCTGCCGGCATCCAAGGCCAGTGCTCGCAACCGGAAAAGACGAAGAGATGGCACGGATGTTGGCGAAGGGGAAGGAGAAGGAAAGAAGGACAAAAAAGAAGATTCCGTTGATGCTTGAGATCTTTTGAACTATCAAAAGATCTGACATCTTGGTTAAACATTATACACTTTAGAGAAGTTTAAAATGTCTCACTAAAATGGACAAAGATAGCAGTCTTGACATTTCTGTGAAGCAAAATGCGAAGAAATTGAGAAATGTTCTTCCTCTCCTTTTTTAATACAGCCGTGCTAAAAATAGATTTAGAAAAATCACAGATGTTCAAAATACTGCATTCCATTTCTGCTGTAGAAGAAGCATCTGAATACTGAAAACATCTGAAAACTGCTACTGTAGTCACTGACCAGTGTCTGAACTGAACACCGTTACTAACCTGATGATTTTACTCAAATTTTGGCACATTTATTCAGTAATAGCACTTAAAAAACTTTAAGCCCTTAAACAGAGGCCAGTTGCTTTATTCTGTTTAACGTTTACACAAGACCTTATATATGGGTCCAGCCTGGTCTTAGATTAAAAAGGATTTTCTGTTTCTTCTCAGTAGTGTAAATATGTTTAAGACTATGTTTAATTTGCGTGTGGAAAATCAACCCATTATGTACAGTATATCACTGAAAGATCTGAGTTTTTGTATTCTTAAACTCGATCATAGGAAATATAGTACTTATCTAAAAGTAAACTCTATACCAACAGCCTATTAAAAGTAATATGCCATGAGAAAAGTTCTTGAGAAATGTTTTTGTCTAGTTTGTAAACAGGCAACTAAAGATTTAAGGATCAAAACTTAAATATTAGATGACATTTAACTATTTAATACCAAGAAAGTAAATAAGAAGTGCACATGATTTTATTTGTTTCAGTGGCAGTCTCTTCTCTTTTGCACATAAATATCATATATTGTGAAATTCTTAAATTATGATTTAGACAGGGGCATTTTTGTGTGATAGGAGCTTGTTTGTAATGTGAATGGGAAAAGAAAGAAAAGATTTTACAAACTTATGTTCTGAAACTGGTTGTGGGCTGGATATCCCAAAAGCATCTTGACATCAAGATCATTGTTAAATGGTAGAGTGAGCATTACACTGAAAGCTCTCTACCAGATAAGCTCTTTTTCATACTGTGATGCTTTTGAGAAAGTGGGTCTTGATGTTGTAATGAAGATACAAGTCTCTAGGTTATTTTCTTTGAGAGGGGCAAATTAAAGTATGCTTGAAATGTGAAGAAGGTTGGTGAATATTTTAGTTATTTCATACTGTGATAAATGCAATACATTATTATTATTATTATTATTGATGATGATGCATCATTTGGGGATGCAACAGTCTGCATTTCTGTATACAGTATGATTTTGACTTTAGTTTCACTTTTTCTTTAATTATTGAGTGTTAGTCTTTTTTTTTAGGAATGTTTAGTAATGTTTATAATAGCGTGATTTTTTGAATGTCTTTGTAGTGCTAAAACATATATTAAACTCTGATCCACAAAACCTGTATAAAGTTTGCATTCCTGTTCATAAAGATGTTTTCCGAAAAGCCCCGCCTTCTAGCCAATAGTAGCGCGTACAGCTCGAGCCCTCGTGTCAGAGCGCAGGTGGGCGTGGCTTGTCGGAGTACGGGTAGGGAAACGAGTAACCTCAGAAGCCTTTCTGTCAGCACAACACTGTCTTTCGACGTAACAGACACGGTAAGTCGAGCATTATTTCTCCTCGATTTTAAACTATTAATAGTTGTACATTGTCTACAGATATTGGATTTAGATACAGGGGTGTAAAATTTAGTCTGAAGTGAAGAGTTTCCGTATTTCAATTTGTAAGGTTCAGTGTTTTTGTGGATATTTCAAAAGTTCCTTAAGTTTATTGATCGATATAGTGCTGTAATGACCACTGTATTAAAGAATCTGTCATATTACTGCTCTAAACTATGACAGACGTACAAATACTGTCTTTTGATCTCTCTTTATCGTTTATACAACCGAGCCTTCTATGTGGTGTAAGAGTGTTATAAATTTTTTTTAATTATAATTAACCAACATAATTCCTCTATCCTGTCTCTGTGGCTCACTCTTAGTCTTGTAATGTTTGGATATTAAAATCAGGCGATATAGTGGTTCAATTTAGCATAAAATTCTATAGTGATATTTTTTTGGGACTAAATCAGAGGTTCTCAAATGGTCTCAGAACAGGACCCACATTTTCTCATCGTCATTAAGTCGGGACCCCCTTTTATAGAATACAAACCAAACAAATTTATTTTTGAAAAATAGCCTTCAAAAACACATTTACACATACATATGCATGTAAAGAGAATTTATCTAATTTATAAGAGAACATAATATTCATAAATATTAATACATTACTTACAAATTATATCAGTCTAATCTTTTGTTTTATAAATCTATCACTACATTCTGGCTTGAGAGGCATAAAATAATACCAGAAACCACTAAATCACAATAATTAAGTTCATCTAGTACACCTGTGTTGCAAAACTGTAGTGACACCTATTAAACAAGTCTGATATATGAGAACAAATTTGACATTTATTTAAATGCTTTACACCTTCAAAAATAACTTGGCTTATAAAAATCACAAAATAGTACAACTGTCAGCCCCCCCCCCCACAGAGCCAAAAAGGTCTACCCTAACCAATGTTGTACATACATGTTGTACAGTTGTAATAAACCTAATTATAATATCTCAAATGTTTCTTTAAGTTGGGCAAAAACCAGTAAATCAGCATTTTTCACCTCCAAAAAGCTAATTTTTTTCTGTTCCCTGGAGGTGTGCCCCTTGGGCCCCAACCACAGCATTGCACCTGGACCCCTTTAAATGATCAACTCGGTGTGAATGTGAATTATTAAGGGGATAATATAAGGCTACTCGTCAAAATTTATCAAACATGGACAAATTTTGTTTTATGTTGTATATTATTGCCATTTGTCATATTATAAGTCTTTAAATTAGAGTTTGTCCTATATGGAATATAATGAAGAATTACCCCTCTCCAATGCCCAAAATGCACCTGAGACTATCTAAAAAAAAAAAAAAGGCTCACTTCGGGCCTCGCCTTTCCCCAAAACGGGTCCACTTTCTTACAAATAGCACCCCCCCATATCAAGCTGGCTACGGGCCTGACTGTAAACACAACATGATAAACAATTTCAATTAATTCCAATGAACGTGTAAAATTGAAATCCCTTTTTGTGCAAGAATGCAGAAATAAGGCTTTCAGGAACATCTGTATGTGCTTTAAACCTTCAAAAATAATTTGGCTTAAAGTAGTACAACTGTAAACACAACCTGATAAATAAAATAATTTCAATAAATTCCAATAAACATGTAAAACTGTAAACATGTAAAAAAATCAATTTGTTTACGTGAGTAACTTACCGTATGTGAGATGTGGAGTAGCTTTAGTGTCATAAGCAGCTCGGAGCATGTGTAGTTTGCTTTAATCTTAAGTGTTCACAAGTGAGCATAAACAATGCTTTGCATAGTGATTGATGCATTTAAGTTACTATTCTTTCCCACCACCCCACAATATGTAAGTAAGTTTTAAGTTCTGTATAGTTAACCTGGTTGATGTGAGCATCAGGGACGGTACTAGGGCGGGGCTACGGATCTATAACCCTCCTTCTGTCTCTGTCAACAGGATTGCTTGTGCAACCCCATACACACCAGACGACAAACTAAACTGAACTCACGCATGCGAACGCTCCGCCCCCTCTGTGAGGGTGACGATTTTATTGCGGGAGCGGGCCGAAAACAAGCGTGAGACCTCTAGCGGGAATTTATCGTTTTTATCGCGAGATGACAAATAATTACCATGGGGAGTTTCTTTGACGGTATCGTACATGATAACATATCGCCCATCCCTACTAATAACTTTAATGTTATTAATAATAAAATAATAAAAATGTATATTTATCATTAATAAAATATTACATATTAAATATTTATAAACTGTTAAAAGCACATAGCATAAAATTATCACCCAATTCTTTGCCTCTGAACATCATCACAAATTTAAACAGAAGAGTAACCAGCAGTGTAGACAAATCTCGTGAAACAAACAAGCAACCAGCTCTATCAAAATAAGCCCAACTGGCAACCCACCACATTTGGTAAAACAGAGGCCGCTTTTAAACAGTATAAAGGTAAACATTTTATTATGACATTATACATAAACAACACCAAAATTATGCTAAACACTTTTAATATAAACATTGGCAAGCTACGTAGGTGGCTATTTTTAGCTAATTTCTGTTTTGTCATTGTGTTTTGGGGCACTGAAACGCATGTTTGTTAGCCTCAGTGTGCAGATTTTTTGTGCTTCTCATATTTCGCTTTATTATGGGGAGCTGGGAGATAATCAGAGTTTCAATTTGGAAAGAAAGTCAATCCCATATAAGCAACTTCACGTTCAAAATCAAGCTAAAAAAAAAACCGCAACCCGCCACTCACGAGATTTGCAAGCGACTTTAGAAAAAACAAGCCCAAACTCGCTTATAATAAGCGGACTTGGCAACACTGATAACCAGCAAATGGTGGTTACCATGGCAACGAGACTGCGGCACGCTCGTCTGATGCCTGCCTCTCTGTGTCTCTTTTTTCAATTTAACAGACGAGGGCAAATCAGATAAGCATTAATTATTTTTAATGATTTTAAAATGTGTTTATTTTTTACAATCTGTCCGCGACCCGCCCAGAACGTGTCCGCGACCCAACCAGTTGAGAATCGCTGGACTAAATAATATATGAACAGTGGCATACAAAATTTGGCCACCCTTCAATTTTTTTGCTGTGAAAGATGACCTGATATCCAAAATGACAAAATTAAACATGACATTTTACGCAAGATTAAAAAAAATGTGGTGTTGTTCTTTTTATTAATTACTTTTCCAATATTTTATTACTTTACTTTTTCAATATTAAATGTTAAGGGGAAATGTAGGAATGCATTTATATGTGTATATATACATATAGAGTAACTAATTCCTCACTAGGTCTACTGCAGCATATGAAGCATTTAGTTTCTTGTTCACATTTCCCTTCTGCCTTAAAACACATTTCTGTTCCACCTTAACAGTTTCCCTGCATTAAAACAAATTTTCTCTATGTTAAAACACAGTTCCCTTTTAGACTGTAGTAGATGATGTGTTTTAAGAGTTTTACACATTTCTGCTTAGGTTGTGCAGAAATCACAAACCGTCCATATAAAACAACGTGGATTCCCATTTGAATGTTCTGTTCCACCTTAAAAGCTCCAAAAAATGCTCCCGCCACAGCAGCATTTAAGGCGGAATGGTAAATTAGCAGCATTTAAGGTGGGATAGCAAATTAATGTGAGTTATTTATGTAAGGAAACGTGTGTTTAAACTGCATATTTAAGAAAGCTAAGTAGATAACAAGCTACTTGCATGTAATGCTGTAGCTTGAACAGTTTGTGCACCATAGACATTAATAACTAGACGCGTCGTTGACTGGGTTGGCCCGCTGATGTAACGTAACTGTGTGTCCACCGTATTGGAGGAGGCAAAGCTGCGCTGTGAACTAATACAAGTGAATGGACTGAACTTCATAAATCGCCTTTCTACAAAGTTATTTAAGCGAGTGCATTCATTCACGCATTCAGATGTGAAATAATATACATTGGGAAACTTTTTAGGCACAAAAAAATAATTTTGTTTTCAAAATGTTAGAATGGCCAAATACAATCAAAAACAATTCGTCAGTCTTACCTGTGAAAGGTAATCCCATGTGATCCTGTTTTGAATGTAAAATGGTTTGAAAAACTCCACGCAGCACCCGAGTGCAGCATCTCTCATGTTATTTTGGTTGCTTTTGCCACTTCCAATATGGCGGCGACGTTGACGTACGAGTCAGTGCTCAATGCGGCATCTAGGTTTATATGCCTATGTTGTGCACCTTCTCAAAGAGGCAAGCCACCTGGCCAATTATGAGCCAGGCCAGGGTTGCCAGGTCCAACAAAAATATCCACCCCAAAGTCAGTCTAAAACCCGCCCTTCAAAAGCTTAAACTAGCCCAAAATATGTCTGTCACACGTTTGAAGAAAATGGCAAAACAACTATGAGTGTACGACTTAGTATTTTGTTTATCAGTCATTAATAATATGGTAACATTAGTGTTTATTAGTTCTTTTATAACAGTTTTATATCCAGATAAGAACATTTAATAATAACATAATTAGCAAAAAAAAAAAAAAGGAACTGACTTTTTCATTTCACATTTGCTGTTGCAATATGCCTTTTTCTCGTCATTAGGAACACTTTTAATCAATTTTATCAAAACTTTTTCTTTTTCCCAGTCCTTGCAATACCCTCGTTGCATTCAATCCCCCCTCGTTCTCCTCGTTGCATTCAATCCCCCCTCGTTCTCCTCGTTGCATTCAATCCCCCCTCGTTTTCCTTGTTGCATTCAATCCCCCCTCGTTCTCCTTGTTGCATTCAATCTTCCTTACTGTGGTATTTGTACACGTTTGCCTGCCATGTTCACGTAACATCCAAAGCAACACCCACTTTTTTGTTGTGTTTGGCGGCCGCGGTAATTTTTACAAGTAGCCCAAAAAACCGCACCCCGCCACCCTTGAATTTTCACCCGCGACTGGATTTTTAAACAAGCCCAATTTGGCGTGAAAACTGTGAACCTAGCAACTCTGAGCCAGGCAGGCAAACGAGAGTAATGGTTATTAACATGGAATGGTATGATCTACTTTAGGGGGGCTTGAAACATTCTTCCAGGCATATATACTGCATTGTTTTTGTAGTATTTAACATTATATGTAAGAAGTATATTTAAATGTTTTGACCCCCCCAAACTATTGTTTTTACCCTTTTGGGGGGGTAATTTAATCGCACCCTGGTCAGGTCATAGCACCATTCAAGAGCTTTTGGCAAGTATCACAGCTTGTGAACACTTTCTGTAGCCAGTCTTTCATTACTTGTTTGAGGGATTTTATCATCATTGTTACTGGCTTTTAGCTCTCTGAGACTTGCATTCAGAGACTGAGGGCCATGGCAAAACCTTCAGCTTGCACCTTCTTTAAAGAGTCTTCTTTTAGGCTTCTTCTGCTTTGTGGGTATTCATTATTTTACTTACTAAGCAACTGTTGAGAGGGATGTGACTGTGTCTGCTTATTGCTAGGGCAAGGGTTGAGGAGTGTTATAATAAGTTGTAATAATAATAATAATATAAGAGTGTTAGTTGAAATTGCCAGTTAACTTTTTTAAATAAGTTGACTTAACCAATGAATGTTGTGCCAGGTTGCAGATACATTGTGACTGTGATGTCACAACACATGGAGTTTTGGTTGCCCTGTATTGGCCCAACATATCTACAGGAAGTTCATGTCTCTGTCTTACGGCCCCATTTAAAACTTAAGAGAGCAGTGTAAATAATGTAAACCATCATTTAAAATAAATTATTACTATAATTTGCCTTTTCTATTTTTCACTCTAAAATGGAACAAAAAAACATAAAATAACAATTCTGCTTAAAATGTGGAAAATAATGTTTTGTACCTTTTGGAAATCAGGTTGTGTTTTTCTCACTTAACTGTTCACAGTAACAGATATTTGGACCAGGGGTTCCCAAATGTTTGTTTGACATTGTATATGCATTTGACACTACATACTAAGCCAATAAATGGGATATTACACTTGAGATAAAAGCACTTTTCAACACCTGGTTCCTACAGAAAATCTGATGCCTCTGAACAAGACTACTTATTTGAATAATCAGTTCTCTGGACATGGCTGGGGTAAGAATGCCATTTGTATTACTCAGTACAATGATTACTTCTTTATGAATGAATAAACAATGAAGATAAATGCATAAAATAATGTATTTAATCCTCTCACAGAAAACATGGCATCCTGGTATGCAGTGTGTTGCCAAGAGTGATCACAGTAAGCCTAAAGCAAATGAACTTGCCTATCGCAAAGGAGACATCTTTACAATTTTGGAAGTGGAAACGGTAAAAATTCTAGATTCTTTGTCACATAAACACATACAACCACATCCCCCATCTCCAGTTAAAACGTCTAGCTCTAATACTTCTGTGGACTGATGTAGGTTAGGATTGGAACTATGCTACATTATATGGACCATTAACACTGTAAATACTGTATTATGAATATATTTTTGCATATGATGAATATACTTTGAAAAACATTGACTTACCAGTTTAATTCATTCTGTGACAGAGCTCTTAACTCAGTTTGCTCATTTATCAAATTATATTTCCACATTAACATGAATTGAAATGCTATTTATCTGGCCTCGAGTGGCTAAGGTGCTGTCACCATGACCAGAGGATCGCGAGTTCGAATCCCGGGCATGCTATTTGCATCAACATTGGCAGTGCTGTCTCTGGGTGGGTAGATGGCGCTCTCATTCTCCCTATCACTCACACATTGCAATGTCCACTGGCTCGGGCGTCTACTGATTAGTCCATTTGAAACTAGAGTCCCTGCACTTTCCTCCGAGCGTGTTGGTTCCCCAGTGACGGTGTTTCAAGCGGTAGTTTGAAAAGAGGCGGTGGCTGTATCGCACACAATAGAGGAGGCTTATGCATGTCTTCACCCTCCCAGAGCCAGGGACAGTGCAAAGTAATGGGGAGAGTCCACTAATGGGTTGGGTTAATTGGCGACTACCACATTGGGAAGGGGAGAAAATTGGCAAAAATGTATTTAAAAAAAAGAAAGAAATTCTATTTATCTGTTCCAGCCCCCCAAAAAACACACCATTTTTTTATTACGTGTGTTTAAATAACAAAAATGTACTTTATAAATAACAAGTCATTATTAATTAAAGAGAATGTAAAGAAATAAACTGTATTTACCTTGAAGATCAGATGAAGATGCTGGCGCAGGTGGAAGAGATTGGCGGAGAAGGTCGAGGAAGTGAGGCATGTGTCATTCACATTGCCACCACACAACCTCTTCTTCTCAGCACTAATCTTGGCTCTCACTTGCTTAGGACTGATGGTTAAAACTAAGAAATTTTCAGTTTTAACAAAAATTAACAAAATGCGAAAACAAAGCAACAGTGATATGGTGGAGATACTTGCATGGAGAAATAACAGCGTGAACCGAATGCTCACTGGGCTATCCAGTGGTGGGTGGCATAAGTTCACTCACTCACTTGTAACTCTGATGTTGGCTAACATCATAAAGCAAAAAAAATCGTAAGTAAAGGTTTAACTGTATACTAAAACACATTAGTGAACCAAGTTATTTATGTTTGTAACACTTTCTGTGTGGTATTGTTTATAAGACTACATGACACTGGGCCTTGAGTGGCTCAGCGGGCAAAGACGCTACCACTATGACCCGAGGATCGCGAGTTTGAATCCCGGTCATGCTGTTTGCCATCAACAGCCGGGGCCCAAGAGAGCAAAAATTGGCAGTGCTCTCTTTGGGTGGGTAGATGGCGCTCTCACTCTCCCTATCACTTTCACATTGCAATGTCCGCTGGCTCAGGCATCTACTGATTGGTCCAATCGGAGCTGGGGACCCTGTGTGCCTTCCTCCGAGCGCGTTAGGCTCTCCAGTGACGGCGTATCAGCGGTGGTTCGAAAAGATGCGGTGGCTGCAGCACACGCAAAGGAGGAGGCAGACCTAGATTCAGGGTCATTGCAAAGTGATGGGGAGAGGCCTAACGGAGGGGATGGGCTAATTGGCTACCACTACATTGGGAAGGGGATAAAAATGGGCAAAAACCTAGAAATGAATTATTAAAAAAAAAAAAAGACTACATGACACTTACATAAGCTTAGAATGACAATGCCGTAAACCCACATATACCTTTGTTCCAATCGGTATCATCTCTGTTATATCTGCCAAAGTTGGTAAAAGCAGCCTTTGAGATGCCAGTCATAAGACTTTATAAGTATTTGTCAGGTGTCATGATTTGCTTATGTAGATGTTGTCATGTACAGGGGTTGGACAATGAAACTGAAACAGCTGGTTTTAGACCACAATAATTTATTAGTAGGTGTAGGGCCTCCTTTTACAGCCAATACAGCATCAGTTCATCTTGGGAATGACATATACAAGTCCTGCACAGTGGTCAGAGGGATTTTAAGCCATTCTTCTTGCAGGATAGTGGTCAGGTCACTACGTGATGCTGGTGGAGGAAACCGTTTCCTGACTCGCTCCTCCAAAACACCCCAAAGTGGCTCAATAATATTTAGACACAAAGACTTGCTGTCTTGGTCACAGATGCGCCAGCAAGACGTGCACCAACAATTTGTCCTCTTTTGAACTCTGGTATGTCACCATAATGTTGTGTGCATTGTAATATACTATATAACTGTGCTCTTACCTGCTAACTGAACCTTCACACTCTGCTCTTACTGGTGCAATGTGACATTAATGAAGATTGGCCACCAGACTGGTCCAATTTAGCCATGAAACCTCCCACACTAACATGACAGCTGTTTCACTTTCATTGTCTAACCCCTGCGGCTTTTTAAACAGTACCCCACAATAAAAGTGCTTATTTTATGTTTGTTGATTGATGTGAGTGCCTCACTAAAACTCGGCACACACAGGAACTTAGCTGCAAAAAATGAAGTTGCTCAGGATGCTCACAACTCTTATTAAACAATCTGTTTGAGGGCCTGTTTACAGACTACAACCTTTAAAGATCTCTACTGAAAAGACCTATATTGCAGACATGATTAGCAAATGTGAGCTAAGCTGTGGATGATGGTCAATCTCAAGAACGAAAAATCCTTAAATCACATTTTGTGCATTTTAAGAACAAAACCTTACACACTGATGGTTTACAGGGAAAGGCTGCCTTCAAAGCCAGGCATAATAGAACAGGTGAAGAGGGTCTGATCTCTGCTTCTAAAGTGCGTGAGCGGGAGGCCTTGCGTGTAGACCCCAACCTCAGCCTCATGCCGTAAGTCTCAGCTAAAGCACAAACACTCACGTCTTCAACAATATCATTTCATAATGGATCAAATGGTTTCAGTGTGTGAAAGGTGTGGACCACAGTCAGACCAGTTTAGCATATGGACTCTCTTAATAGTAAATCTGTATGCGTAATATATGCAGAATGTGGTTTGGTGGTGTTTGTTGAAATAAGTCCACTGTTAAAGATGTCATCCGGATGGCAGCCTCTGTATCACCAAACCTGTATTAATCTCATTTAATCTGATTCAGTTTTTAAGCATTGCACAGCTTTATCAGACTGTTGCTGCTTCTGTCCTGATTTTTTTAAACATACTTCTGGCATTAAGAACCAAATAATTGTATCTTAAAAAAAAAAGTCAGTCTCCAAACACAAGCAGCTACAAAAAAAACACCAGAAATAGAAGCTCGACTTGTCGCTAGTCGTTTTTAACAAAGAAAATGCCGCTAAGATGATTAGGAAAGTCTTCGGTTCAACTCAGAACAGAATGAAAATTTTAAAAATGCTCCCATGTATGTTTACACCAAAAGATCGCTGATTCACTCATTTAGCTGTCAATCAAAAAGGGATTCAGCCTCAGACAGATCATCCAATCATCATGCAGAAGCTGAGCGTCCGGGCCAGCCGAGGCCAGCCCACTGCCCCATAGACCCCCAGAGACGCTCAGCGTCCGATGGGCGGGACAAAGCCCAGCGTTTATCCAATGACTGATCTCGTTTCGCTGCACGCTTTGCTTTGCCATTGAAGTCTGTGGACGCTGAGCGTCCACCCTGTTTAAAGCGCTGTGAAGCTGCGGGAATGAGTGAGAGGAAAGCCGCGTCGTTACCAGTGATAAGAAGCTGATTCTGAACAAAAGTTGATTGCGTTGTAGCGCATATTTAGTCAATGACGTACACACAACAGTATATTATTCATCACTTATTTTTTGACATTTTAGGGGAAGCGGAGCTTCTCTTGCAGTCTTAGAGCAATCGCCTCTGACAAGTACATCTCCAAAAATTAGAATATCAAGAAAATATTCATTTGTCTGCTTAATTTAATTCAAAGGTAAACTTTCATGTATTTTATATTCATTACACGTAAAGTGTTGTGTCAAGTATTTTTTGTTTTAATGTTGATACTGTTTAAAAAGTAATTTACTCAAAATGACATTTTCTATTAATTTGAGATTCTGGATTTCTTTTTTCATGAGCTATAAGACATACTGAGACATATAAGACAGTGTGCTTGCAGTTTCTACATGGCTTCATCCTCTGCTTGTAATGTATGCTGGTTTTGAAGATAATCTAACTAGATTCTGTTTTGGTAGGCCTAGAGCATTGGGTTTGGTAATTGATTTAGATGTGGTTTCAGGTTAGCTGAGGTGTGAGTTGTAGGGGTGGAGTTAACAGCCTGCAGTTCTAGATCAATTACGTGTGTATCCGGTACAGACATTGAAGCATTGTCATTACTATAATGGCATTCAATGTATGTTGAGTATTGTGTATCTAAGCATCACTATTGACTTTTGTATTTGGCATCATCTAGGCTTGAGGTGTCTTTTGGACTCTATCCTACAATAACTAGCTAGGGATCATTCCTTGGTAAACAGCACTTTTTTCTTGAATTTCCCCTCGGGGATCAATAAAGTATCTATCAATCTATCAATCTATCTATCAATCTATCAATCTATCTATCAATCAATCTATCTCTCTATCTCTCTATCTCTCTATCTCTCTCTATCTATCTATCTATCTATCTATCTATCTATCTATCTATCTATCTCTATCTATCTCTATCTATCTCTATCTATCTCTATCTATCTATCTATCTATCTATCTATCTATCTATCTATCTATCTATCTCTATCTAATCTATCTCAATCTATCTATCTATCTCTATCTATCTATCTTATCTATCTCTATCTATCTATCTATCTATCTCTATCTATCTCTCTATCTATCTATCTCTCACCCACTTACTCTGGATCGACAGTAAACATGACAGTTTACCTTTTTGAATGAAATTATGAACAAAAGGTAACTTTTTCCAGGATATTAAAATTATGTATGTGGCATTTTATAGTGTGCACATATATGGTATTTTTCATAAAATGGCCAATGAGTAGCTATGAAGTACAATTGTGTACAAGAGTTTGAACACCTTTAGTGCAGTTATTGAAATATTCACAAAAGTGATTTATCAAGTAAAAATATTAACAAATTTAATTGAGAAAATTAACTTATCAACAGTTGATAAAACATTAAGTCGGGGTTTCCCTCATTTTTGCATTAGATTGTAGGTGTAATAAA
>BRDA01000066.1:0-14187 GCA_036984385.1 Crenuchus spilurus | reverse complement strand
TCTATCTCTCTATCTCTCTCTATCTATCTATCTATCTATCTATCTCTATCTATCTCTATCTATCTATCTATCTATCTATCTATCTATCTATCTATCTATCTCTATCTAATCTATCTCTATCTATCTATCTATCTATCTATCTATCTCTATCTATCTATCTATCTCTATCTATCTCTCTATCTATCTATCTCTCACCCACTTACTCTGGATCGACAGTAAACATGACAGTTTACCTTTTTGAATGAAATTATGAACAAAAGGTAACTTTTTCCAGGATATTAAAATTATGTATGTGGCATTTTATAGTGTGCACATATATGGTATTTTTCATAAAATGGCCAATGAGTAGCTATGAAGTACAATTGTGTACAAGAGTTTGAACACCTTTAGTGCAGTTATTGAAATATTCACAAAAGTGATTTATCAAGTAAAAATATTAACAAATTTAATTGAGAAAATTAACTTATCAACAGTTGATAAAACATTAAGTCGGGGTTTCCCTCATTTTTGCATTAGATTGTAGGTGTAATAAATGTTGTAACACAAAGGCAGGTCACAGAGTATGTGTGTGAGAAAGAGGAAGACTTTTGAGTCAAGTTTATTCTGATATAAGGTGTCTGTGCTTGTATGTTCTCTTGCATTCATAGTTCCTTTCTGTATTTTCAGTTAAGTCTAGCGTCATGCCGTATCTTTAGTACTTCAGCTTATAATAACTGTTTTCTGTCACAGGGGCTATAAAGGAAGGATTTCCTGTCTGAAGCTATTTGCTCTATGCAGAAAGTTTTAAATAAGCAAATTTAAGTGTATAATGTGTAAGCTTGTAAGTGTGTAATTACAACCCCAATACCTAAAAAGTTGGGATGCTGTGTAAAAACACAATACATTATGCAAATATGATCTTAATGATCTCAAATGCCTGTATTTTATTTACAATAGAAGACAGAACACATTCCACATGTTGAAAGTGCAACATTTTACCATTTCATTAAAATATTAACTCATTTAACTTTAAAAAAATAAATAAATAAATAAAATAAAAAAAGTTGGGACGGGCAACAAAATGCCAAAAAGTAGTACTAATTAAAAAAATGGTATTGATATAAAAAAACTAGAGGAGCAATTTGCAACTAAGTCACATGATTGAGAATATATAGAACATTTTAGATAGAGTCTCAGATGGGCAGAGGTTCTGCTTCCTCATTTCCCACATATTAACAGACTGTTGTTAAAAGAAGAGGAATGCTACACAATCATAGACATGTCCTTGTCCAAAATTTTTTGAGATGTGTTTAATTAATTCTGTGATGGAGCTCTAAACTCAATTTGTTTGTGTATCAACTTAAAATTTTCCCCATTAAAATGAACTGAAACACTTTTATTGTGTTCCAGCCCCACAAAAAAACACATATTTCTTTTATAAATAAGAATAAATAAATATTAAAATATTCTTAAATAAATTAATTTTAATAATTAATATAAATTATATTATTTTATAAATAGGAAGAGTTTTGGTAACACTTTATAATAACTTTCATTAATACATGACTATGTAACATGCACACCTCACTCGTGTTTTTTGATAGTTTTCTGCTTTATATCCAAGAACATTGTAGGTCTTTTGTTTAAAAATGATTTTGATTTATTATTAATTGTCTTGTATATGCTCACTGACTGAGCTAATTGGCCTGCTGCTGTTCTGTTGATTATGTCTGACCGTAGAGTCTCTGTTTAAAAATGAACAAGCAACCCATGGTTCGCTAAAAAAATCGAGATTGTTGCTTGCATCCTAAAGCAGAAAAACTGTCAAGCGATGGTTCGTATCTCAGAAAATTTCTAAGTTGATTCACTTGTAAGTCAAGGTTCCACTGTGCTCAGTTTTTAGCACACAGGTCCAGCTTCACTGAGATGTCTGAACTGCCCATAATGCCCCAATATTGAGTGTGTTGACTTGGTTGTCATCTAATTGTTGTACTTCACTACATAATTTAACACATAATAACATGACGTGACTATATGATGATATCTCTTTAGCCTACAGCATTAGGGTGTTATTATTGACTTCAGACATTTTAGAATCCATTTATTTTGATTGTGTTAGTAATGGTAAAAGACAATAGTTAAATGTGTATGTGTAGGAGGGGGTTACTTCCTGTGTGTATTGTTAGGTGTGTGTGTTAAATTCTGTTGAGTTTCCCACTGTGGTTAGTTAGGGGAAGTGTGCATGCAGTTTGCATGTAAGATATCTGAAGAATAAGTAGAACGAGGGTCTAAAACCCTGAGTCTCATTTTTTTAAATGTCTTTGAGCAGGGTGGTTTTATGTTGGATCAGTTTTTATTTTATTTTTTAAAATATGTTAGTTTTCTCCCAATATGTTAAATTCAGTAAATAAACAGTAACTACCAACGTTTGTTGTCCCAATTCCAATCCCGATTACAAAACATCTGGTAGGCTATGTAAAATATAAATAAATGTAAATAAAAGCAAAAAGCAATGATTTCAACACAGATGTTGAAAATGAGGCATTACCATTTCATGAAAAATATGAACTCATTTAAAACTTCATGATGCATTGCTGCCATCAAGTTTTAAATGAGAATATTTACATGAAATTGTCATGCCTCACTTTCAACATCTGTGTTCTGATTTATTGTGAATAAAATATTGGATCAATCAGTTCTCAAAGATGACATTTTGAACTCAAGAGAAAAACATACAAGCATGCAAATCTGAGCCCTTTTTTTACAAGGACCAAATAGTTAGGGCCAGATGGCAGGGTTGGAGCATCTCCAAAGTAGCAATACTTGTCGGGTGCTTCCAGATAGCAGTGGTCCGTACCTAGCCTCCAGTTTCCTCCAATCTCAATTCGATCTTGTATTGGTAGGATGTGGTGGAGCAACAAGTCCAAGGATATCCACAGATTCTGAGCTGTTTGTTTGGCACTCGAAAGACCAACAGTATATTATTTGCATATTAAGTTAATGTTATGGCTCATCAGTGTATATTGTGCAGCAGCAGATGAAATACAAATGGGATGTTTCTGATAAAGTTGCCAGTCAAATACTAGTCTGTCTCCCAAAAATGAGAATTTAGTGAAAAGTTCATTTGATTTGATAATTAATTTCAAAAAGATAAACCGTCTTATACACTGTCTGGCCAAAAAATGTCAATACCTGAATTTAACTAAGCACATAGGTAAAAGCCTCCCATTGGATAATTACTGCATGGGTGATTATGTTTCAGCTTGCAACAGGTTATTTGACACTAACTGATGCAGTGACTAGGTTCTCATTTGTTAAACTTGTCAGAAGTCACATCCTGTGGTTGTGGAGATGTTAATCTGTTTCAGAAAGGTCACATAATTGGCCTGCATCAAGAAGAGAAAACACCTAAAGAGATTGCTGAGAACTGTCCAACGCATTATTAAAAAGTGAAAAGAGTTCAGTGGTGGAAACATCATCTTCCAGGAAGGAATGTGGTCAGAAAAAAATCTTGAATGATCGTGATCGTTGATCAGTTAAATGTTTGGTGAAATCAAATAAAATAAAAACAACAGTAGAGCTCAGGGATATGTTTAGTAGTGAAAGTAAGAGCATGTCCACATGCACAATGTGAATGGAACTCAAGGGATTGGGACTAAACAGCTGTGTAGCCTTAAGAAAACCACTTATCAGTGAGGCTAAATGTCAAAAACGGCTTCAGTTGGTTAGGGAGCATAAAGATTGGACACTAGAGCAATGGAAGAAGGTCATGTGGTCTAACAAGTGCAGATTTACACTGTCCCAGAGTGAAGGACACATCAGGGTAAGAAGAGAGGTGGCTGAAGTGATGCACCCATTGTGCCTAGTGCCTTCTGTCCAAGCCTGTGGGGGCAGTGCTTTAATTTGGGGTTGCTGCAGTTGGTCAGGTTGGTCAGCAAAATTATGTGCCCAAAGAATGAGTTCAGCTGAATATACTGAACGACCAGGTTATTCATCAATGGATATTTTTCTTCATTGATGTCACAGGCATATTCCAAGATGACATCATCATTCTTCATTGCAGAAGCTTGGGTAAATGATGCAGCAAATATGTGCCTTAATCAAAGCTAAATGCGGTCCAACCAAATATTAGAGTGTGTGACCTTTGTTTTGACCAGGCAGTATATTTTACATTTTACATTACATGTAAAGTCACATAGTTCATGCCTTTTATTGTTTTAATCTTGATATTGTTTGAATAGTAAGTTGCTCAAACTTGAAATGAAATATAATCATTTGGTATTGGTATTGATGAGCTATTAATCAACAGTAAAACATGTATAATGAATATAAAATATTACAGTTTACCTTTTTGCAGTAAATAAGCAATGAAGTTTTTCACAATATTCCAGTTTATTGGAGATAATAATAATAATAATAATAATAATAATAATAATAATAATAATAACTTTTATTTATATTGCACTTTACATTTGAACCAAATCTCAAAGTGCTACAACATAACACCACCAATAAAAACATCATAAAATCAATTAAAATCATAAATAGGGAAACCTTATATTCTATCCTGACAGATACAGGAACCCAGTGGAGTGAACGCAGAATAGGGGTGATTTGCTCATGTTTCCGCACTCTATGCACTAGTATAGGTAGGTGTAATAAACTGGCATGTTTTTAAACTGATATTTTAGTGAAACTCTTATTGTTTTTTCTTTTGTTTTCTTGTGTTATTAAAAAATCAGCTGGTTCCATGGGAAGATCTCTGGTCCAGAGGCTGTGAATAAACTGAGGCCCATCGAGGATGGCCTGTTCCTTGTACGTGAGTCCATTCGGCACCCGGGTGACTATGTGCTGTGTGTCAGCTTTAATCAAGAGGTCATTCATTATCGCGTCATCTACCAGAACTCCAAATTGACCATCGACAATGTGGAGTACTTTTACAACCTCATCGACATGGTGGAGGTGAGTTTCTTCAGAATGGGCTCAGTCACAGTTTATTTTATTAGCCGTGTATCGCACTTGTGCAGATCACATTGGACTCATTTCCTGTGGTTTGCAATTTCCCTGAGAGGGGCCAGACTGACCAGATATGTCACACTAAACAGGGATGGGACAGATACACAGTAAATCTGCCAGTGTTAAATCAAAACTATTAGAGTTAAAAAACACTCTGTTGATTTAACACTGGCAGGGTTACTATGTAGCATACAAAGTTAAGCCTGAAGATTGCTCAGATTGGTGGCCTTGTATTGTGGCCAGCCTCAGACACCATACCGTACATTGGGGAAAGGTTTTGGATACACTGCCGATTTTTTCAGCTTTTCCCACCTACAAAGAATGGGAAAGTTTGTCATTTTTATTGTAGGTATACTTCAACTGTAAGACAGGATCTAAAAAATCCAGAAAGTCACATTGTATGATTTTAAAATAATTCATTTACATTTTATTACATGAAATAGTATTTGATACAATAGAAAAACAGAACTTAATATTTGGTACAGAAACCTTTGTTTGTAATTTCAGAGGTCAGATGTTTCCTGTAGTTCTTGACCAGGTTTGCACTGCAGCAGGGATTTTAGGCCAGTCCTCCATACATGGGTTTCGGGGCTGTTGCTGGGCTACATTGAGTTTCAGCTTCCTCCAAAGATTTTCTATTGAGTTCAGGTCTGGAGACTGGCTAATCCACTCCAGGACCTTGAAATGCTTCTTACGAAGCCACTCCTTAGTTGCCCTTTCCTTTTCCTGTTTTGGGTCATTGTCATGTTGCAAGACCCAGCCATGACCCATCTTCAATGCTCTTACTGAAGGAAGGAGGTTGTTGGCCAAAATCTTGTGATACATGACTGCAATGCAATGTTTGTGTGAGTGAGACTGCTGCAGACTGAACGTGATATGTAAATGTGTTGGTTTTTGTGACATAACAAAAAAACAACAAATTCATACAGTCTTTATTGGACTGAGGAGTGAATGGTATGTTTTGAATCATTCACCATGCTTACATAATACATCAGCCTTATTTGTTTTATAAAGCAAGGATTTTTTTATTTAATTTAAACTTTAATTACTGTTGAACTGCTGTTAAATTACTCATCTGTTAAATTGTGTAATTGTTCAGTGATTTATAATGTTGACAACGGCAAATAGCAACTTATTGATCAAGTAAGCCTTATCAACCACCGTCTGCATTTCACACACTGTGTGTGAGAAGTTTCTGAAGAAAGCAGAACAGAGGCAGACTAGATCTTCAGCATCTGCTAGAATGAATGGAAATTATGTTAAATTAAGCATTACATATGTATGTATGGGTAACAATTTGGGTTAATCAGTCATTTGTAAAAATAAATACAGCCAAATGGGTAAACAAATTGTGTTGTTGAGGGACGTGTTGTGGTCTGAATTTTGTAATTTAATTATTTATTTTTCTAAATTGTAATTTGTGTTATTTCTCATTCCAGTTCTATGCTAAGAATAAAGGAGCCATCGCTACAACTTTGCAGAAGCCTAAAGAGAAAGACGGCACCAAATCTGCAGCGCTGCAGCTGTATAAAAGTAACAAATAACTGCCGTAGTCTGTAATTCTTTGTTAAAGTGTGCAAAGTATTTTAATCTCTCTCTCTCTCTCTCTCGCTCACTCTCTCTCTCTCTCTCGCACTCTCTCTCTCGCTCTCTCTATCTCTCTCTCTCTCACACTCTCTCTCTCTCTCTCTCTCTCTCTCTCTCACACTCGCTCTCTCTCTCTCTCTTGCTCTCTCTCGCTCTTGCTCTCTCGCGCTCTCTCTCACTCTTGCTCTCTCTCGCGCTCTCTCTAACACTCGCTCTCTCTCGCGCTCTCTCTAACACTCGCTCTCTCTCGCGCTCTCTCTCTCTCTATCTCTCTCGCTCTCTCTCGCTCTTGCTCTCTCTCGCTCTTGCTCTCTCTCGCGCTCTCTCTTTTACGCTCTCTCACACTCGCTCTCTCTCTCGCTCTCGCGCTCTCTCTCTCTCTCGTGCTCTCTCTCTCTCGCTCACTCTCTCACTCACTCTTGCGCTCTCTCTCTTGCGCTCTCTCTCTCTCTCACTCTCTCGCTCTCTCACTCTCTCTCGCTCTCTCTCTCTCTCTCTTTCTCTCAGTGGGATGGTTATTGGATCTCTCCAGTCTAACTCTGGGAGAGAGAATAGGAGAAGGCGAGTTTGGAGGTTGGTTCACAGCTAAAACGGTTTGCCCAACAGATTAGATCAGTTTTTAATACCTGATGTGTCCTTTGTGAGTTGTGAGGTCCAGTTAATACTATAGAGATTTGAAATAAATGAGTTTAATGTAGTATTATGAAAAATTCACCATTCACAAAACATCTTTACATGTACCAACCTACAGCGATTTAGCCCTGTTTGTTTTCAGCAGGAAGAAGTGTAGACCAGTGAAGTTCTCACAGTGAATCTCACTACCTCTTCAGTGGGTGCTGGGCAGGGCATTTTAGCCACAGCTATGACATGGCACCAATCTGTTGCTGACCACATATACACAGATATACACACACTCACGTCAGGACAGTTTAGAGTAAACAATTCACATGGTGTCCATGGTTTTGGACTGTGGAAGGAAAGCGACGCAGGGAGATGTTGCTCAGTACATGGTGGTGAGTGATATTTAGTCAGACTGTGTGCATTAAGGAGTCTGAAAGCCTGAAGGATGAAACTGTTGGACAGTCTAGCAGTGAAGGTCTGAAAGCTGCAGTATCTTCTACCAGAAGGCAGCAGGTGAAGAGACCATGTGATGGGTCCTCTACAATGTTGGAAATGTATATTTAATCACTTTATTGTGTCGAGTTGCTGTTCTCTCTCACAGCTCCTCTTCTTCCACTTTCTCTCTAGCTGTGTTTGAAGCAAAGTACATGGGCAGAAAGGTGGCGGTTAAAACTATCAAGTCTGATGTCACTGCTCAAGCCTTCTTGGATGAAACTTCAGTCATGACGTGAGTGCCTGAGCCCACCCTGTCAGTCAGATCTGTCCATCACTTTTGTAAATCGGAGCACAACAGTGTTCTAACTCTGAAACAAAGTATGTTGGTAATGATCTTGCTTTGGTTCTGTATCCTTTTCCAGAAAACTCCAGCATAAGAATCTGGTGCAGTTACTCGGCGTGATTCTACATAATGGCCTCTTTATCATCACAGAATTTATGGCTAAGGTATGAAATACCTGCAGATATTTAAAAAGAAGACTATTATAAACTTATTGATGTCAGCAACTTTGACAAACATATCCTGACTCTCACAAAAAGACTACTTTAAAATTTTAATTGTGTACTTTAATGTAACATGGAATTTCTTTTGGCCTATTTATTGTTATTTGCATCAATTATTCTGTTAATCAATTAATCGCCCAAAGGTTTTAGATCACCCCAATATTTCCAGTCATTTATTGCAAGTTGCATATTATTCAAGTCCAATTAATAGCTTGAAATGATACAAAAGTGAACTGCCAGAGGTTTTAAAAAAAGTAATTTGGGCCCTGAGTGGCTCAGCAGGCTACAACGCTGACACTATGACCAGAGGATCGCCATCGACAGCCGGGACCCGAGAGAGCAAAAATTAGCAGAGCTCTCTCTGGTCGGGCAGATGGAGCTCTCACCCTATCACTTTCACATTGCAGTGTCTGCTGACTCAGGCGTCTACTGATTGGTCCATCAGAGCTGGGGATCCTGCGCTTTCCTCTGAGCGCGTTGGCTCCCCAGTGATGGTGTATCAGCGGTAGTTTGAAAAGAGGCGGTGACTGCATCACACACATCAGAGGAGGCTTTGCCTGTCTTCTCCCTCCATGAGGGAACTTCTTCAGCAGATTAGTGAAGAACTGTCTGAAGAATGTTTGATGTCTATTGTAGAAAGAATGTCACGAGTGTGTTCAGCTGTTATATCTGACAAAGGTGCTGCTTTGTGTCCAAAGTTTAGACACATTTTGGTCTATAAACTGATTCAATGAGTTCTTATTTAACTCCTATACTTTCATTACAGAGTACAATGAGACATTAAATTCAATCATTTGCATCTGTACCTGGGGTGTTCTTAAACTTTTGGCTGGTAGTGTATGTGCTCTATATTTTATATGTAGGTGTAGGTTTATAGGCGTATGTAGTAATAATGGTGTATGTTGCGTTTCAGGGAAATCTGTTAAATTACCTACGCTCACGTGGACGTTCAGTCATCACTACAGTCAATCTCCTCCACTATGCACTGTAAGATTTTAGGTTTCTTATTTAATTTTATAACTCTAAAACATTGCACATGTGGCCATTAATGAGTAATTCATCCTTAAGTAAAATGCTTTAAAGGCCAGTATCCTACTTTAAACCTATTGACATTTATGCAGCTTTGTGTATTAAAAACCCTCATAATTAATGTTTACATGATTTTCCAGCCTGTCTTTATCCATCATTCAATCAATCAAAATGTATTTATTTAGCGCTTTTTACAATGGACGTTGTCACAAAGCAGCTTTACATAATTAGTATCAAACAATCTGAATCTAAGCCCGATGTGAGCAAGCCGAAGGCAACAGTGGCAAGGAAAAACGCCCTCAAGGCTGGAGGAAGAAACCTTGGGAGGAACCAGACTCACAAAGGGGATCCATCCTCCTCTGATCAAACTACTGATAGAGATTTACATCCTAAGTTAAGTCTGACATTGTGCTGTAGTATAAAACAATAATGATATTAATAATAGTGATCATTGCATCCATATTGGGTATCATAATTAAAATGCAGTAGCATTAGAGCTTCAGTCCGATCATTGCTAGTAGTAGATGTAAGTGAGCAGCAGGTCTGGTGTCAACCGCAGGAAAACTCACTCCGGGGCAGAAGGAATTGACCGCAGTAGGTGTAATGGAACTGGTGGTCTGTTGCGGACTGCAGGAGAATTCAGCCATTAAATACCTTCAGTGGCCATTTCCTCAGAAAAGAGAGAAGAAAACAAACAGCAAACAGAAACAATTAGGCTGAGTGCAGTAGAAAACATGTGAATGTTTGCATTGAGATGGCATCCGGTCGAACTGGCTGGGAGGAAGAAAACCAGAAAGAACAATCTCCAGCATGTTGGAACAACATCATGGAGTGTCTGAGATTTCCGCAATTCCCCATATTCATGAAGTCCTGTAACAACAATAACTGGAAACAACACAAACTGGATCCCTTACAATTGAACAAGCTGTTTTTGTTATTTTGACTTTAAGACCAATCTATGTAAATGACCTGCATTTTGATTGGCTGACCTGTAATGTGATACATTCAAACAAACAAGGCCAAATGGACCAGTTAATGTAAACATGGTAGTTTCTGTGACATCACAAAAAAAGAATTTAAAATGGGCTGATTTGCAGCTTCCCTTTCATATATGGACTGTACAGATAGAATAGTAACTTTTATTTAAAAACAAAAAGGCATAATAAAGGGGGTTTTATTTTTTAAGTGAAGATTTTTAGTTTGGCATGATTTCGGCCCTTTTAGAGATTTCTCTGATTTTTTCCTGATCATGATAATCATTAGCAGAAGTCTTAACTTGACAATCTCCCATCATAGCAGATGGAGAATCTTCTGGAGAAACTGTAAGTAACTCTTACGTGCACAGTATACTAGGTACTGTGTGTTTGGCTTAAAGTAGCTCAAATTACTTACTTAAAATTTGTATCTATTCATTCGGCTGCTTGTCCTTGGACATGTACTGGGACCAGTACTTTTATGATACATTTTGCCATTGTAGCCGACTCATGGTAACAGACAGGCAATCTGATTCTGAGCATTGCTCTTTTATCTTATACATAATGTTATATTAGTCTTTAATATAAAAATGTCCTTTCAATAAACCCGAACACTTACAGAAAACCACTTTTCTGTCTTTTTTGGGTTGACTCTCTGTTCTCCGGGCACTCTTAGGACCTTTCCACAAGGACGCCAGCTGGTAGCACGTTTATCAACAACACAAATAACCTAACACGGTGTGAGTCACCATATGGTTTTGTGCTTTTCAGAGAGGTGTGTGAAGGAATGGAGTATCTGGAGAGTAAAAAGCTTGTTCATCGAGACCTGGCTGCCCGCAACATCCTTATATCTGAGGACAATGTGGCCAAGGTCAGTGACTTTGGTCTGGCCAAGGTCGACTCAAAATCGTTTGATAATGCAAAGTTACCGGTCAAGTGGACTGCACCAGAGTGCTTGAAAAATAAGGTGAGAACACCTACACTTTCTGATAGCCTCCTAATACAAAAATAGTTTATTGTTATCAATCCAGGTTATCAAATCAAAATCATTTTTAACCAAATGACTACAATGTCCTTGGATATAAAGCACAAAATCATCGAAAAACATGAGTGAGGTGTGCATGTTGCATAGTCATGTCATGTCACACGCTGTCATCGCTTCGCGATGGTAGGCTGCACAGATGAGTCACTCCTCTCCAATGCCATCTGTCTCTGGTTGCTTGTAGCAGGCTAGCACCTGATAATCCAGTCCACGTCTTGATGTTATCCATCCAGGTTATTCTTGGTCTTCCACGTCTTCTGACTCCCTCCACAAGTCCAGTCATAACACTTCCTTCAATGCTCTCATGTGCTGCCTCATCACATGACCGAAGTAACGTAACTTGCAGGATTTAACATGCATCAGTAACTCCTTTTGAGTTCTAGCATCTCATAGACTTGCTCAGTGGTCATCATCTTCATCCATGAGATCTTCAGCAACTTCCTGATGCACTTGTTCTCAAAAGCCTGAATACATCTTTCTTCCTCTTTCTTCAGTGTCCAGGCTTCACATCCATATGTAGCTACTGGCCAGACCAAGGCTTTCATCAGTCTTAGTTTGGTGTTGGTGCTAATTGACTTGCTTTTCCACATCTTTGTCAATTTGACCATCACCAACATGCCCATGGCCATTCTTGACTTCACTTCACAATAAGCATATTGTCTAATTAATTATAAAACCGTCTTCAGAACTGTACTCAGTTCAGCTCAGAAAACATAAATCAAAGGAAATTCAAAAAATATTGATCTTATTGAATTGATGCCTCTGATTATTTTGTCTGTGGTGTTTTATTAACTGTGGTTTTCTCCTTTTAGAAGTTCACTACACGGTCAGATGTTTGGAGTTATGGTGTGCTTCTGTGGGAGATCTACTCCTATGGCATGCCGCCCTATCCCAAGTTGGTGAGTTAGATGAGAGGTATACATTTATAATGTGACGAGTTCCTCTTGTTCAAATCCCAAAAATTTGTCACCGAGTTTTCAGGCTACGGGTGCTGATGTAAGAGGCCTCTCCAATGTACACTAAATTATTTCTGGACATGCTCAAAGCTCTATATATGTTTTGGGGATCTCGTTCATTTTTTTTTTAAGAGATTAAAACCTACAACAAGTTTTAGTCTCCCTCAAGCTGCTCCATCATTTGATTTATGAATTTTTGAATAAGTGACAGAGCGGATGTTTTTTTTTATTATTACTTATCTAGGTTACCTAGTGACTGCTGTGAACAGAGCAGTTGACAACAGGGGAAAGACTTTGTGGCAGCTTGGAGAGACTGCTGACAAAGGGGAATAGACCCTTGTGGGGCTGCCATGGGCTAGCCACCCAATGCAGCATCAGCCATGGTGTGATCAACCAAATGGATGCAACCAATAAAGGCTTTGATGAAACATATAGATTCAATACCCCGTGAGTCTGCGAGAGCAGGGGTGGAAGATGACTCGGGAGGATTGCATGGCTAAAGATGACGGAATGGCTTTGACTATGAGAAAGGAGATAAACATAGTGGCAACTGGGATGGTAGGAGAAGGGAAAAGGTTACGGGTGTGTGTGTGCGGTTGGGAAAAAGTGACAATGGTAAGAGGACTGAGGATTCATCAAGGAAAGAGAAGGTGCTTGGATAAGGGGGTACAGGGGCCCCGCATTGAACAGTACTTGTTACGGAGTTGTTCAAGTCAGTCGGTTGAAGTCCAGCGACAGGTTACTCACCACAGTTCACAGGATATCAACACCTCTGTTACTACTGAGGAGAATACCAACACAAGTGTTCAGGAGGATGAATCTGATGTTAACCAGAGGAACGGTGGAGAGCAGGACAGGGTGAGAGAGAAAGGAATTGGGCAGAGAATTAAAGTAAAATGGCCAGCTACTGTAGATAAAGTAGGGTGGAAGTGTATAAATGATGATTTGAAAGGTATTTTGGCTGGTTTGAAAGGCTCAGCAGAGAAGAAATTTAATAGTTTAGGTAAAGTTATCTATGAATATGGAATGGCAAGGTTTGGCAGTTTGCAGAAAAAGCAAAGGGGACAAGATATGGTGAAGTCAAGACGGCAGGTAGAAACAGATAAACTAATACAGGAGTTAAGGGCTCTTAGGAAGCAGTGGAGGCGAGTAGGGGAAGAGGAAAGAGAGGGCATTGAGGTACTGCAGAAAGAGCTTAAGGGTAGGCTGGCAGTGTTGAGAAGAGTAGAGAACTTGAGGAAAAGGAGGAGAAAGAAGGAGCATGCTAGGACAGCATTCTTCAGGAATCCTTTTCATTTTGTGAAGACCTTATTTGGTAAGGAGAAATTACCTACGCATAGGTAAACCTAGGAGCATTTCAATGATGTGTATACTGATAAGGATAAAGCAAAGAAGATAGAGTTGCCACAAGATATTCCACCACTAGGTGAACTAAAGCAGCTAATGAACGTTAGCCCACCAAAATCGAGTGAGGTTAAAGGTGTGGTGGATCATGCAAAGGCAGGTTCTGTGCCAGGGCCTAATGGTGTGCCGTATCAGGTGTACAAATATGCACCTGAGGTCTTGAAGTTTTTGTGGAGGTTGATGGTGATAGTTTGGAAGAAAGGGATCATTCCAAAAGAGTGGAGAAGAGCACCTGGTATCCTTATCCCAAAGGAGAAAGATACTGTAGGTATAGAACAGTTTCGGCCCATAAGTCTTCTTAATGTGGAGGGTAAGATTTTCTTTAGTGTGATAGCGCGGAGACTTGCTGCGTATTTGAATGAAAACAAATTAATTGATACGTCGGTACAAAAGGCAGAGGTTTCTGGCTTTGCAGGATGTTTGGAACATAGCAGCATGATCTGGCATCAGATTCAGACAGCAAAGAAAGAGAGTAGAGATTTACAAACCGGATTCCAAAAACGTTGGGACACTAAACAAATTATGAATAAAAACTGAATGCAATGATGGCAAATGTCAATATTTTATTCGTAATAGAACA
>BRDA01000064.1:132131-159877 GCA_036984385.1 Crenuchus spilurus | reverse complement strand
TCGGTGAAACCCCACAAAACCTCCTCGCTCAGTCCTTTACAAAAGGAGGTGGTCGTAGTGCATCACTGGACCGGTGATAGGACGTTCTTCTTTCCGAATTTTAGGGAGACTGGTGACACGTCCTGAACATACACAGTAAGGGTTCTGCTTGACTGCGACATAACCGGCGTTTTATGATTATTTAATAACACCAGATTTTGGTCCACAAAGTCAAAGTAACAGATTGGGGACATATATATTGGGTTAGACAATGAAACTGAAACACCTGGTTTTAGACCACAATAATTTATTAGTATTTTGCGGCCAATACAGCGTCAGTTCGTCTTGGGAATGACACATACAAGTCCTGCACAGTGGTCAGAGGGATTTTAAGCCTTTCTTCTTGCAGGATAGTGGCCAGGTCACTACGTGATGCTGGTGGAGGAAAACATTTCCTGACTCGCTCCTCCAAAACACCCCAAAGTGGCTCAATAATATTTAGACACAAAGACTTGTTGTCTTGGTCACAGATTCGCCAGCAAGACGTGCACCAACAATTTGTCCTCTTTTGAACTCTGGTATGTCACCATAATGTTGTGTGCATTGTAATATACTATATAACTGTGCTCTTACCTGCTAACTGAACCTTCACACTCTGCTCTTACTGGTGCAATGTGACATTAATGAAGATTGGCCACCAGACTGGTCCAATTTAGCCATGAAACCTCCCACACTAAAATGACAGGTGTTTCAGTTTTATTGTCTAACCCCTGTGTGTATATATAGTAAGAGTAAGTAATAGAGTATGAAGTTAAATGAGGTGGACAACTGTTGTGTTTAGATGAGAGAGGAGGTGCAGCTGGGTCCTGCTGAGCTGGTGTTTCTGCTGGACGACATGTTGCGTAAACTGGACTTCAGTCTGACTTCTTCTTCAGCCAAAAAAGTCCCATTTCTCAAAGTATGAACTCGAGGACATACATGAAAATCAAATGTATATGATTTATTTCCTGTAAATAGTCGATGAACCCTTAAGTTAATACCAGTGTACCAAATTAAGGTTGTATGTATGTATGTATGTATGTATGTATGTGTATAATTTATAAATGTATAATATGGATGGTAGCACAAGCTAAACAAGTCCACATGATCTGGTTTGAAGCGATCGTTGATAATATAGGCTAAGCTAGCTAGTGCTATGTTTGTAACAAAAGCTAGGCTACACACACACACACACACACACACACACACACACACACACATATATATATAATATACACACACACACTAAACAGCTTGCCATATTCAGTGCCACATCAAAAAATTGAATGTTGTGAAGTTCATTGTTCATAATTGAATACAAAAAGGAAAACTAATTTAATATTCATTATATATAAAATTACATTTCAAGCCTCTTTGTTTTATTTTTTATCATTGTCTTATACCTCCTAAGAATCAGAAATCCAGAATCTCTGTTTATTAGAATATTTGATTTTGATTTTGAGTAGATTAAATATTTACACAGTATCAACATCAAAACAATAAAGGCTTGAACTGTCAGTAGAGATGCACTAGTAGATATAAAAGTTAATTAATACATGTTTTGCTATGTAGGTGAAGGCAAACAGGGCAGTGGGCTTTTCTCACTTGCAGCAGAAAACCTCCAGAGATGTGGCCACATTATGCATTCAGTTGCTGCCCACACTGTGCACACACTTGGAGAACTGCCACAACCACTTTCAGGTACATCCTAATTGTAGTTTTATCAATGTAATGAATAAAAATCAGTTTTTGTAGTTCTCATTGAACATGTTACTAAGTTGTGTGTGTTCCCACAGACCCTCCTGAGTGAGAAACAGGGTGTGGTGGATGCTCTGGGTGTGGATGTGAAGGAACAACAACTAATGAGCTCAGCTTATCAGCTCCTCCTGGAGGTGCTGCGCACCACTTTCAGCTGGTGAGTGTGCACAGTCACATTGCACTTTCTTCTGCTCATAGTCACAGAACTGCAGACTTCCTGACAAATCCATCATCTGTATTACTAGTCATGCAAAACAAAGATTTCCAGTGGAGCTTCACGACTGATCTAATGTAAAAATTATGTATTGCAACCAAGTAGCATCATGCAAACTACAGCCAAGTTGGTTTGAATCTGGTTAATACTTGGATAGAAGACTTTTACGGAAATCTTGTGTGGCTGCCCAAAGTGGTGTTGATGGGGGACAAAAGGAGGAGTTATTCCTGTGTCCTGGACACTGTACTGTATAAATGGTGCCCTCTTTCAGATTGAAATGTAAAATCAAGGTCCTGGTTGTCATGGAAAAATTTCGCACTCCTAATGATCCCCATTTTCCAAAACTGACTTAGTGTCTTGTCATAAGTCGCCCACAGTATTGAATATCCTCTGACATTTCTAGACTTCAGAGTTGTGAATGTGTAAAGTGTTGTTTTGTGACGTGCTGGAATATGCTCTCAGGTCAGGCTTCTCTCAGCCCGAACAGCGCACTCTCTTAAAAAGTGCTGTGCGAGTTCTAGCCAGCCGACTGAAGCAGGAGGAGATGGACCAAACCCTGGAGCAGCTTATCAAGTGAGCTACAAACACACACACTTCATCTCTGTTTGTGGAAAAAATAAAAAAATGTAAACATTGCTTGCCTTTGCTATTGCATATTGTAATAATGTACAGTAAGTACTAGTGATACCTTGTTTTTACCCATGAATGGACTTTTTTTATTTTGCATATTATATCATAGTCATTGTTTGTGTGTTTACAGGCACAATTTTGAGTACTTGGTGAATTTCCGCAGTACAGTGCCCAGTCTGAGCACTGCTCTGTGCCTGACTCAGCTCCTCACTTGCCTCAGTCAGTATGGAGGGTCCAACCACAACTTCTACAGAAAACACATTGGTCAGTCAGCCTGAACACACACAGCACATCTTCAGCACATTGGATCATCTGAATAATAGTTTTAGTCTGATTTGAATGGAGTAATATTGAGTTATACAGAACATACATTGGAGTTGATTTCAATTCATTTTTATTTTATGAAGTACCCTCATATTAGCCTTAGAACATTTACTACTATGCAACTTCTTTGTTCCAGCATCCTTGTCGAGACATTTTTTGTGTCAGGAATGGGTGATTGTTAGTGGAACAAAGGAACGTGGTAACAAACACAATGATGCTCTCCAGGGTCTCCTTAGGTAGCTTTTGCATTACTGCAGTTTTTTAAGTTAAGACTTTGCTACTGTTTTAATGCACTTTTCTTGCCTTCTATTGTTGATACATCCTCACGGTGTCTCTTTTTTTCCTCTATAGTATTTTCCTGGACCACACTGATGATGTTCTGAAGGCAGTAGAGGAGATAACAGGAGAGGCTGTCCCTGAGCTGTTGAACGCACCCAAAGATGCCAGCTCTCAAAGCTGGCCCACACTCAATAGGTACTGCACAGTTCCACAAACCTTTACTCCTGCACAGTTCCTTGTAAATGTTTTCCAAACAAACATATTCTAGCTCACTGACTAATTGCCAATATCTTTTTGGGCTTTATCTGGGATTTGGGACAAAATGGGACTGTGTCGAGTCTTGGTTCCCAAGATTGGAGATGAGAACCGCTTTTTTAGTGTACGAGAGACTTCTAAAGGAACAGTTCAAACAAGAAATTGATATTATTTCATTTTAAAGGAGACATATACCCTTTTTGGCTTGTTAACCTTTAGTTAACAAGTTACATGAGAGTCTATATGAAATGTCTGGCACATTTTTGGTCAAAATAGTTCAGGGATTATTCATCAGAAAAGCCTGTTTGTTGCATATTTTAAACCTGTCTGAGAAACAGCAGGTTTAAGTGTGCATTTTAAACAGACAGGAGGTTAGCTTAATTTTCTTATTCATATTCCTCTGTTACACCTTAAATGGTGTAGCAGTTAGTCAGGTGCTACTGAGCAATTTAGCCTCACTCTGTGTCAGTTAAGGTGGAATGGAGAATTCTAATATGTCTCTCTGACACAAACACACACACACATCTCATGTAAGGTGGAAAAGAAATTGGAATAAGATGCTGATTAATAAGAAGTTAACTTCAGCTTCACTCTCGAGACCACAATTGAACTCACACAGTAATGTTTTTAGAGATACAGATCCAGTCTATGAAAAAAACCTCACTGCAACACAGCCACCATAGTGCAACAGTAGTACAACATGGCCAAAAAAGACCACAGCAGCACAAACAATTATAAAATGAACTTCCATTCACCCTAGCTAAGGATATATCCATAACTCATAGTCCACTCTCCTGTTTTCTGTTGCTGTACAATTGTGTATAGTTCTCTGTATGTAGCTATGTGTAAATATAATATGGCCAACCTTAGTTCAAACTCAGGTTGTGCTGCACAGGTGTGAATTAAGGGAGTCCTAGCTTAACCAGTCAGAAAAAAATTTGTTTTCAGATCCGGGCAATCCACAAAAAACTGCCTGGGGTTTAATTTTTTACAGTTTGTGAATTGGTAGGTACTTCAGGAATCCAAATATATGTGTAAAACCCCTGACAAAGTAATTTTTCCTTATGTCCCCTTTTAAAAGTGATTTTGGCATATCCATATTTTTTGTGGAATTTGATAGTGATAGTTATTGTATTTCCATTAAGGTGTATATTATATAACTTAATGGAAATTAGTGCATCTCCACAAATGAGAACATCATGGAACAGAAGCTCTAAATGTTCTAATATTATGAAATTCTCGATTTCTGATTTTCATGAGCTACAAGTCATACTCATCAATAGTAAAAGTAAATTGTCACTTAAAATATCACTTTATGTGTAATGTAAAATATGACCGTTTACGTTTTTGAATTAAAATATGAACACATGAACTTTTTCCTGATATTCTCATTTTGATGTGGAACTGTATTTCTATTATATTATTCATTTCAAATTTTGCTTCTAATTTATGTCAGTTATGAACACAAATTATTTGAAGACCCGGTTGTGTAAAGTTAAGAGTGCTAGAAGACTTTTTTTTTACTTTACAGGCAAACCTTCCAGGTGTACTATAAGGTTATAATGACAGAACTGGAGAAGAGTGTTCGAAAACTGCCCCCTGGAAGACAGACAGACAGCAGAGAGGTGTTCTTATGTATTCAAGTATATGTACATGCTTATGTATGTATAATTAAAGACATTGTGAAAGACAGATCCTCAAGAAAAGGGAGATAAATTGACACATTAATTATTTTCTATTATTTCATCTAATGATGAAGTAATGGTGCTTCATTATGTTGTTATTTCTTGTTTGGTAATCTGCAGGTTCAGAGTGAGAAGCTCCTGACATGGAATTTAGCTGTTCGGGACTTTCACATCCTCATTAACCTGGTCAAGGTAGGAGGGCAACATGACCTGTGCTTCAGTCTTTGTCTTTGATTTGAAAATGTATTTAAGTATGCAACATTAGTTTTAATCCGTCCTGTAGTAGCCGTCCTACCAGAGAGTAAGATGCATACATACTAACTGTTCTAATTGTCTCCGTAGGTGTTTGAAAGCAAAGCAGTACTCAGTGTCTGTTTAAAGGTGAGCATTCAACAAATGCACAAATCTATGTTTTCTATTGTACAGTTATTGATGAGTAAGATCAGTTAAACATTTCATGTATGGCTTTCGTTTTTTAGTATGGTCGGCTTTTTCTGGAGTCTTTCCTTAAGCTTGGAATGCCTCTGCTTGACTACAGCTTTAAAAAACACAAGGTATTTGTGCTGTATTGTGCAGTTGTATCTTTTCCTAATTTGTTAGCTTGTCAGTCACAAACATTTCGAACCATTTTAATGCTCAGCGAGGCCTCACTGTAAATAAATTATGCACAGTCAAATGCTGTACTCCATAGCAGTAACTGTCCTTCTGGGTCTGTCTTTCTCAGGAGGATGTTCAGAGTTTACTAAAAACGATTCAGCTTAGCACCAGACAGCTCCATCATATGTGTGGCCACTCAAAGGTAACCAACAACAGGTCTCTTACTTAAAGAAGCCTTTGTTTTCTTTACTTCTGGTGTGAAACAATAAGTAGTCACTGTTACACATTGTTAATAAAGCTAAAGGAAGTTTGGAAAGATTACTACCTGTATAGATCTATAAGCATCATATGTATTGCTTTATGGTGCTTTCATTTTACTGCTCATTGGATTAATTGCTTCTGTTTCCAGATTCAGCAGTACACAGGGCTGACGAACCATGTGCCAGCATTGAAGAAGAGCTTGGAGCACTTTGTATATCGTGTGAAGGCCATGCTCACTCTTAACCAGTGCCAGGAGGCCTTCTGGCTGGGCAATCTGAAGAACAGGGATCTGAAAGTGAGTGCTGGAACACATTCTGCTTCTGACACTGTTAAGAAGACAAGTGAATAAGATTACCAGCTGTTTTAGGTCACTTTTAGTAGGTGAGGTAAACAGCTCCTTTAAATATGTTATAGAGAACTACAGTATATGGAATTTGGGTGAGAACATCTACCTCAACAAATTTCTTCAGATTGGTTGTCTTCTTGAGTCAGAGGCCTGTAAATTCACATTAACATAAGCTTACATGTTATAATTCAGTGTTATCATTTCCATTCAGTGTTTATACACACAGTATACCATTAACTGGCAGACAGAGGAATGTTAATACACATTCCTTTTACTTTTGTGCACATATGTTTTTCAACATTGTTTTTCATTGTTAGGGTGAAGAGATTCTTTCACAGCGGTCGCAAGCAAGTGAAGACGAGGATGAAGAGTCTTCTCAGCTGCCAGAAAGGCAGAATGCAGAGGAGGTACCAGCTATAATATCTAGTAATAGTTACACTGTTGGATTCATTTTATACATAAATTATTGTGCTGTATATTTGTTTTCCAGAGAAAAATGTGATTATTCTAACTCTTAACTCTCTCTCATGATATAGGAAAGTGATTCTGAGCTACATGAAAATGGTTGCCAAGATGAAGAAGAGGAGGAGGAAGAGGACTCTGACTGATCAAACAGAAGCATGCTTTTTTTTTTTCTTTTTTTTATTTAGTCACATTTATAATAAAATTTTCTTTCATGCAGCCGTATCATAATTCCACATGGTAAACCCCTTATTGGAAGAGGACATTTGGGTAACACTTGAACATGGTCCATATTGTCAAGACCGAATGAGAAGAACGTTTTTTGCTGTTTGGAAGTTCAAATGTGGTTGTGTAATTGTTTTATATTGACATGTATAAATAAAGTTCCCAAATGTACATGTAATATTTTGTGTAATTATCACAATGGCGACACCTATCGGTGTAATGATAAAAATGATATGGTGATGTCATCAATACCTCGTGTGTTACAAATGGAAGAGTCTAACAATACGGTTGCAGCGTTAAAGGGGGGTGGTGATTATTACGAGTGTTAAGTCAGAAGTCCACATGCAAAGAGAGTTGTTCATGCATGTGGGTCAACATTAAGATTTCAGCCTAGTCGTGTCGTTCTGAGATGACGATTGCTGTTGGTTTGATTCAGTTATAAAGCGCCTTTACTTTTATAGCACCCCTGCGATTAGAGCACAATGGTATAACCAGGAAGCAGCGGCTCAGGATTGAGGAAAATAAAGCGGTCAGCTGTGTCAACAGACAGCCACAGTTTCAGAGTCAGTTTTCAAGATATTTTTGTTTTCCAGAATAAATTCTCAAAGGAAAGCCACAGCGCCAATATCGTAGTAAAATTATCTTTGCTTAAAGAGTAAAAACTCGTTTATAGCTGACAGTATTTAATGAGTCTGATATCTCAGCAGAAGAGCCTGTCTGCTTTCGCATAACAGAACCAGGACAACAGACACATATCATGTCCGACTTTGTCATCTTATCCTTAATCGGCGTTTTGATCGTATGTCTGATCTTGACGCTGGTCGGGTTTGTGTTTTACTCTGGAATTCTCTCCGAGGTTATTATTCGGACAGGATCCCCACCGGTGAAAAAGATCACTATTGCATACAAATTCAAGAAGGGCTCTTACAGGGAGAGCGGAGCTGCCTTCACTGAGAGCTGTAGCATTGCTCCTAAACTCTGCTCCATCGGAGTGTATTACGATGACCCCAACCAGGTGAGCTTGTATTCACATTCATGCCGCTTTACGTGGAGCTTGTTCTCCATATTAGCCTCTCATGTTTCCAGGATGTGAAGCACGAATCACGAGGTGAACGACTCATGTATGTTTTGCATACAAGATCCTTTTTATTTGGGCCTTTTAAATCCAGAAATGAGCAGTCTGCAATCCAAAATGATTATAGATAACAGACATAGACTTCCATTACTTTTTAGCTACATTGGCCTGATAACTTCAGTGTAATAAAAATAATAAAGATTAAAACGCAAATCATGTCTTACTTGGTTGAATGTAGAAGGGGAAAAAAGATTTTTGTGTAGAAATAGTCTTCTAGCCTTCTGGTCATGTATTGCATAGCCTTCAGTAAAAAATTCCAGGGAAACCTGATTTGCCCAGTCAATTTCCACTGTCCACACTGTTATCAAATAATAGAATTAAAATGGACTTGCTACTTCTTGTAAGTAGACTTTGTACCTGTAAACAAATGTAGACCTATACCCAAGATCAAGTGTGTAGAGAGGGAGACGTAATGTAAATGTTTCTCATACTAGTCCACACAGCATCTGACTACACACTGTAATTTACTGAGATCACTGAGCTGATAGAAGCTGTCTGGTAAAAACATTGCATACCATGAAACCAGACAGGGCCTAATCCACACATTTGGCACTACTGTAGTGCAAAACCAGTGGTGTGCTCTCAGCTGCCAAAGTGAGCATAAGGGCTAACTAGTTAAAGAGTAACTTAGTAGGTGGCACTGTTTTTGTTATTATAGCAGATATCACCATGTTCTAAACTGCAGGACACTCATTGTCTGTGTTAACTGGCATGATAAATTGTCTCTGCCAAGAGTGCCATATTTGTGTCAGCACTAATCTGGTGTTTGTTCTCAGCTTTGTCAGCACATTTTCTGAAGTGGAGTGTCACAGCACCAATCCACCAGCTGCCTGCTGGTGGATTTCTCGCAGGTGCCAGTTGCCCATAGATGTTTGTTCTGTTCTGCTGGCCACTTATGCTTCTCTTCTTTACCTAGTGTAAATTATTTTGTATATATATATAATCTCAATCAAAGCCAAGACAATACCAAATGGTGGGAGTGACCGTTGCCAGGTAACCTGTTTATTAGCCTTCAAATGCAAGAAGTTTCTCAATAGCTAATCAAAAGAAAAAAATATATTGCTCTTTGCACACTACTTTGCTACTCTGACATTAAACAGAACCTTTGAGTTTAGAATGTAGTTTCCTGAAACCAGCTAAGAATGGGTGGATGGACAGACTAGGGCTGTCACAATATTAAGACGTTGGATTTTGATACCGATACCTAATGTAGTATCACGATTAGGGTTGCCACCTTTCAGATTTTGAAATAAGGGACACCCTTGGCCGGGTTGGGGGGGGTTGTGTTTTGAGTGTATGTGGGGGGGGGGGGTTTCCATTGCAGGTTGAGTGTGGCTTGAATGTTGCACCAATATAATAAAATGTCTTACACTGTCAGAGAAACATTATAAAGTGGACTAAAATTGCCTTCGGAAGATACTATTTTTTAAAATTGACCACCATTTTCAGGTGTATCTTAAAATGCAGACAACGCTTTCATTGGTCATGACTCGCACCAGTGATGGGCTTTTATGGCTTGCTTTACTTAAAAGACCTCTTACAGCTCCGAAATCAAAATACTTTTCTTCCTCCTCTTCTTCTTCTTCTTCTTCTTTTTTTGGCTGCTTAGCTTAAGCTAGTAATAAAATAATGTCAATTCAACAGTGAATGAAATTAAATAAATGTAGAAATGTAAAAACAACTGAAATCATATATTTTTTCTAAATTATATATTTATAGAGTTTTGCATTTTACAGAAAGACCAGAACAAAAAGAAAAGAATTATATGTATGTATGTATGTATGTATGTACTGTATGTATGTATCAGTGGCGGATGCTGGTCTTTCAAAGAGGGGAAGCTCAATTTCGGGCTACATCATAAAATGTGTCGGTTTATTTATACGTAAATTCTACCCTCCATTCCTTTTCAAGAAAATGATCTGTGATCCTGTCGTACCAACAAGGCATCTTTTCCAGGGACTTGACTAGTGTCCTCTCAATGGCCAGCAGAGCTAGGCTTTTTTTAGTCCATAAACAACCTCAATAAACACTATTAATCACTAGAATAGAAGATATTAGTCCACAAACGACCTCAATAAACACTATTAATCACTAGAATAGGAGATATTAGTCCATAAACGACCTCAATAAACACTATTAATCACTAGAATAGGAGATATTAGTCTATAAACTACCTCAATAAACACTATTGAAATTTTAAAAATACTCCCACGGAAGTTTACACAAAAAGATCACTGATTCACTCATTTAGCTGTCAATCAAAAAGGGATTCAGCCTCAGACACATCATCCAATCATCATGCAGAAGCTGAGCGTCCGGGCCAGCCGAGGCCAGCCCACTGCCCCATAGACCCCCAGAGACGCTGAGCGTCCAATGGGCGGGACAAAGGCCAGGATTCATCCAATGACTGGTCTCGTTTCGCTGCACGCTTTGCTCCGCTATTGAAGTCTGTGGACGCTCAGTGTCCACCATGTTTAAAGCGCTGTGAAGCTGCGGGAATGAGTGAGAGGAAAGCCGCGTCGTTACCAGTGATAAGAAGCTGATTCTGAACAAAAGTTGAGCGCGTTGTAGTGCATATTTAGTCAATGACATGTACACACAACAGTATATTATTGATCACTTATTTTTTAACATTTTAGGGGAAGCTGAGCTTCCCTTGCAGTCTTAGAGCATGTATGTATCTGGCTGCAACATGGTCACATATTTCATAATATCACAAAATTATCATGAATTAATAAAGGAATAGGGCAGAATAAAGTAAAATAAGTACATTATGGTTACAGTACAGGCAGGAGTACATGTATCATGCAAAAAGGAAAATCACATCTCCCCCAACACTTTCCATACTGATGACTATATTTCAGTGAATTTTTGTTGTCTGTTTTGTATTTCAAAAGTGAGCCAAATAATTTGTATGCATGGAAATGTAGAAATAGATTCCTTTTATAAATGTTCCAATATCCTTTTCGTAACAAAATGTATGTATTAATTTATTTTTTTCTCTGTACAATTACTTGTGTGCAATTATTTATTTAGTCTTTTATATGTGCATTTATTTATTTAAACTTATGTCATTTTTGTCATATGCAGAGAGTTTTCATCCGAGAGAGTTTTTTTGTAGCTTCTCTCTCTGTGCGCATGCAACAATCCCGTGCGACTTCAACAGAGGCGAAAACGAATCTGGCTCCCACACACGAGTCGGCTCTGATCGCCCACTTCCAAGAGTCGACTCTACTCTCATTCGCCAAAGACCCGTCACTCTCACTCTCTCTCTCTCTCTCTCTCTCTCTCTCTCTCTCTCTCTCTCTCTCTCTCTCTCACTCTCTCACTCTCTCTCTCTCTCACACACACACACACTGAAACACGACAGATAGGGTGGGAGAGAGAGCAGCAGATTCACACATATCGTTCTGTCTCAGTGCAACCTTATTTCATCCCCTTTGATAAAAATACGGAACGTGACTTTTAATGTACAAATACGGAACAATTCCGTATTTTACGGGACGGGTGGCAACCCTAATCACGATACTCTATAAAGTAAAAACGCTCATCATTGACTTTAATGCCAAATGTACATCTGTGATTCATGCCGTTAGATATCTGACAGTGTCAGGAGACTGGATCTTCAGATTTCAGAGCTTATTCGCAGAAGATGACAGGCATAGCTTGAGCCTGTCACCAGCCCAGTGAAGACCAGTCTGAAGAACACACATTCTTTGGGGTTTAAATACAGTTAGTTAAATGTGAGGGATTAAGGGGGGGCGAAAGGGTTTGGTTTGAGAAGGAGAACATGTGGACAGAGGTGTGAAAGAGTCTTTGGAGCAGTGGGGGGTTTGACCAGCCTAATCAAATGCAAACAGGAAAGTTCTATGTCATTAGCATTACACATCTGCAAAGCAAGATAAGTATGAAGCTGTGGTGAAGGGTTTCTGTGACTGAAAGGACACACATTTGTGAAAGAAAAGAAAGCCGAAGTGTTGGAGAACAATAGAAACTAAATCTGAAAAGATATATCGTTTCTGTCAATACAGACCTCTTCAGCTGTCATCAAAATACAGCAAAAATAAAGTATTGAAAGTTAAAGTATAAAACTGTCAAATTTAAGTATTGAAAAAATGAAACTGTTTTGATACAACTCTAGGACAGACAGTAGCATTATATACACCTAATAGCACTACACAACATGAAGATATCAGACTATAAACAAGTAAACAACACTGTCATTCAGTGTGTGGGGGTGTGCTAATAACATTTATTTAGATGTAAAATAGTGTGTATTGCAGCATTTTTGCAGTGTCAATCGAATCTTTAATTAATCTTAATATTTATTAGATTAATTATTCTTTTCTCAGTACTGAAAAAGACACATGTAAGATAAAGACTGATCCCTTTATAATCGTCTCTCCCAGGGTTGCACAGAGGTACTATTTTGAAATGAGCAGATAAATAATGGCCGTTGGTGCTATTCTCATCTCAGCTTGCCAGGTTTTAATGACCACATCAGTAATTTGAATGAAGACTGAATTTGTTATGTTGATGTTCATCCTGGGACAGCAGCAACAAAGAACTGCTAATGCTGCTTTTGAAAAATATATTTTTCTCAGCTTTTCAGTGCAGTAAAAACTACATTGTATTTGTCTGTTTTCTCCCAGCACTCTAGAACTTGGTGTACAATGTTTATGAGCTGTAACAGTGGAAACTTTCCACTTTTGGCTTAAATAAAAACTAATGTAATCAAGAGATCCATTGGGGAACCAAAGCACATTTTGTACAAATTCATGCCTTTGTCCCAGTTGATGTTGCTGTGTTTAAGGCAGGACTTATCAGTGTGCATGCGGGCTAGTCATGAACACAAATTTAGTGCCTCTGTTCTGCTGAATATAAAAATATTCTTTTGCCTCACAGACAGGCACATTCATTTGGTAATTGTTGTGTTGTCTGTGCCTAGAGCATGACTCAAGGCTGGAAAGTTTTGCTTGAAAAGTTCCTTAATTTAGTGCAGAGCGTCATCAGAGCTGGCTATGGCCCTCCAAGAGAAACGTGGCACTGCAGATCCACGTGGCAGCTTGGCTAAAAACAGTCAGATCATCTGCTGTCCAGCTCCAATGCTTTTGGTTGAAAGTTTAAGTGTTGGGCAGTCTACTGTGAGGTTTTAGCCTATATCAGGGGCCTTATCTGTCTGTTTGAGAGTTTAATATTGGCATTGCAGTCTGCCAGAGGAGGCCAGACTGCTGAAGTGTGACTATGAAGTGTCATTGTAACCGCCACTGATAAGCCTGTCTAGAGAACACACAAAATGCCAGACAGCACAAGGCATGACTGGGAAGTGCTTTTCTCAGATAATGACGTTGGAAGGCTTAAAAGGAAAAAAGTAATAAAAAAAAGGCAAATGTAAGATTTTTTGGCTCATAAAGTGATTTGTAGGTATCCGTGAATGGGGTATTACTCTGTTTTTGTGACAAATTCTGCACAGAGAGCTTACTTAAAGGAAAAAAAAATCTAATGTAAACAATAGTCCACATACCTCAGGTGTAGCTGATTAACCAAGGTATATTTTAGAGTCCAGTTTTTTCTGCTTTTAGCCTTGAAGCTAACGTTGCTAACAAACTGAACTCAATAGTCTCTCAAGTAGTTTCCATAACAAATACACACTAAAATCTTCTCTCGCATTGAGATTTTAATTAAGGACTAACTGATGTGTTTAAGGCTAGTATGCCTTACTCTGCTCTATATTTTAAACAATACAACTTCTCAGTGGAACTGAAAGCCTTAATAGTAGGAGTGCTGTCAACTACATTGCATAGCCTTGTAGTTTCAGCACTCCTACTATTAAGGCTTTCAGAGTTTTAAGAGTGCTGTCAACTACATTGCATAGCCTTATAGTTTCAGCAAAAAAAAAGCAAACACGACCTGAAGACATCATTTGGCCAGTATAACGTTAAATCTTAAAAATTCCAAAGTGTACAACTCAGTTGATGCTGTTTCCAGAATAATAATTCACTCTCATCTGGAGCTAGGCAACTAATCCACTTTATACTGAAATCAGCTAAATGTTAAGGTCTGGTAGAAGTTAGTGTATGATACTGTATTGTGCTTTCACTAACACTAGGTGGTGGTGATGCCTTTGAATAAATGTGAGGAGAGCTCTGTATGAAGCAGACTATGGACTTCAGTGTTGACTGGTAGTACTTAACTAGGTATACGTGTATGTTTTAAGAAAAAGTTATTTAAAAGATCACAAATAATTAAGAAATGATCACCATCATGAAATGGCTTGTATGGATTGTTGTGTTGTTTGTATTTTATGTCAGGCACTGCTGGAATGCACTCCAACACATGACCAAATAGTCCTCTGAAAGTGCTTGTGGGCACTGAAAGGAAAATATGATTACAGGTACTCATCTACATTTTCAGAATGTTTGTTTATGCTGTTAAAGTCTGCAGCTGATCACATGGCATACCACTGAGTAAAAACAGAAAGTATGATGCAGAGATATTTTCATACCTCACAGCCTGCCATAGACCTGCACTTCTGTTTGCCATTTCAAGTCCCTCACCAGCTATATGGAAGGACTTTTAAAGCTGGTTTGTTAAATGATGTGACAGTTTATGTTTATCTGGGGAGCGTGTTATTGGGTGTTATTGGGTAAGAAGGTCATAACTGTAAAACATCCAATGGCCTCTTATGTTCTGCAATCTGCAGAGCTTTTGAAGATGTAATAAACCCACTGGCTGTGAGCTACACTTGATCTATAGCATCACTTGCTGGGCAAAATCTCAGCTTGACAGTTGAAATGAAATACTGGTTTGAGAATGTGAAGTCCATTCCCAATGATGTATGTCACGGAATCCGTCACTTTTGCTTGTGAAAATGCAAAAAAGTGATTGTCAGTACCACTCACATATTTGGGGTCATCCAGAATTTTCCATGACAAACACTTATGTTTATTTTAGTAGAAAATGTGTTGATCTGCCCTTCTTTGTAAGTGAAAGTAAAGTGCACAATCATTGTCCAATGTGTTTGTACCCATCCATTCAGTGAAACACACATACACACTTGGAGGCAGTGAGCACATGTGCCGAAGTAGTGGGCAGCCCCTATCCATGGCACCCAGGGAGCAGTTGGGAGTTAGGTGCCTTGCTAAAGGTAATTTTAGTCATGTTCTGCCCAGGGAACAACCCAGCACCTTCCAGTCACAAGACTGGACTCCTAAATGCCAGGTGTCTCATCAAAGTGAGCTTATAAACTTTAGTACAAATATTTACTATCCATGGGGCACAAGACATTTTGCAGACGACATCATGGAATATCGTAGATACACTAGAATAAGAGATATTACTCAATATACACAATCACTAGCGTGGGAGACGTATGCTGCCAATGACAATGCTAAGTATGTGTTAAATGTTATACAGAGTGTAAACACCTGTAGTAAAGCATATAAACTCACTGTCAACAACTATGGGAGACACCAAAACTAAACTAAAATGCAGTGACTGTGTCCTACCTCAAAATGTTACTATAAACAACTTTTTGGATTTTATTGTAATCTTGTAAAAGATCCTTCAGAAGTAAAATATGTGTTGTCACTGAAAACATGACTTTGTTTTTTTTTCTTTTTTTTTCTAGGTTTTTGCCAATTTTATCCCCTTCCCAATGTAGTGGTAGCCAGTTAGCCCATCCCCTCCGTTAGGCCTCTCCCCATCACTTTGCAATGTCCCTGACTCTAGGAGGGTGCAGCCAAGCATATTTATATGCTGCTTTTGGGCTTAAAATATATAATATAAAAGGCCTTAGACTTAAGGCCTATAGACTTACTATTTCTGAAACTGTAGGTGGGTGTTTGTGGTGTGTGGCAGTTGAAGATGTTTTACCTCTTTTTCATTATGTACTAACTTTCTGATTGTCCCTCAGCCAGAGACTTTCTAGAATATTTTAAACTTTTTTCTAGATTTCCTACATCAGGTTGCACCAACTCAATACAATTTATTTCAAATTCAGTACTTTTTATGTATAAAATAGAAATGATGGTGATGCTTTAGTAGTTTAAACTATATACAGTGGAACCATCGAGTATCATTTGCCCTTGTTATTGTACAATTCAGTTATTATTAACTCTTTTCAGAGAAATTTTGTCCCAGTTATCGTTCATCTGCCCAGTTTTTGTTGCCGTGCCCATGTGACTCACTGCTAGTTTCACCAAAACAAAGCATCCACCCATTCATCATTCATTCTGGCTTTGTATCTCATTGTTTCTCGTTAATAATGCTCAAAAGAAACTAAAACACGTTACACTAAAACAACAGCACTACCGCCTGAAAACGGGTGCGAAAACAAGTAGTGGTAAGAACCCAGAGAACAGGTGAACAAAACAAGGACCACATTGGCTCTCTCTAAAACGGAGAGTAAACTCGTAAGAGTGATGTTAAATGTTCATTTTTCTGTTTCATTAGTCTTTTGTATTTATTTCTCATTGTTTTCTGTTTACAATTATGGTTATTTTATGTAAAATGTTTTTTGTTAATATTTTGGAGTGTCTGGACCGGATTTACATGATTTCTTATGGGAAATATTGCTTCAATTATCATTCGTGTCAGTTATCATCAGGCACTTTAGAATGGATTAATGATGAAAACCGAGGTTCCGCTGTATATTCCACTCTCTAATGAGTGTATCTTTTTTTCTGCTATAATAAATGCTATTGGATTACCACATTCTCAAGAACATTACACATTCAGGCTTAAACCTTATTGGTGGACAAGGTCTGTCGCTCTAGTGAGGAAACCTATGTGCAACTACCAACAACTTCGAATGCATTCATTAGGCTACTTTAAGTTTCGCCTACTGTACAAATGCACACACACAGCTTGTCTAGTCTCTGAAGTTTATTGACAGTAGAAGTACTGCCAATAAAATGGGACTCTGGAGCAGATACATGAACCTATTGGCACCATGTCTAATGTCAGGCGTAAGCTAGAGGGGTTTAACACCCCCCCCCCCCCCAACATTGAGCTGTGGAGCAGTGCAGCTGCTTTTTTTGGAATGATGCTGCTCCATGCCGTACTTTTGTGATGAGTTGGGGATGAAGTGGTGTGATGACCATCCGACATCCTGACCTCACTAATGCTCTTGGTGATAAATGTAATCAAGTCCTCACAGCAATGCTCCAAAATCTAGTAGAAATCTTCCCCTGAACAGCAGAGACTGTTACTCATACAAAAGCAAAGTCTCTTTTTTTAATACCCATGAGGTGTTAATGATGATAATTAATAACCCGGTGTCCTAATACTTTTGTCCAAATAGTGTATATGATTAGTGCATTTCCATTCTGTGAACTACTTTCTTTTTTTTGTTAGTTTTTTTTCCATTAATTTCGTTTTATTCTTGTTGCCACCCACACTGTTTGCCATCTAGTGATGCTGTTCTATCTGCTTGTTTTTAAAATCAACAGGTGAGTGTATAGCCAGTCTGAGCTGAGTGGTGTCCATGGAAACAGGGTCAGTTCATTACGTCTGTGTTTAGAGTTGGTAACTGTGCTTGAGTTTTGATTGGCACCCTCACCTTTAGTGCCCAGCCACTGTTTCCCCAACAGCCAATTAGCTGAGGATCATATTCTGATAGAGGCTCAGAGCTGATCGGGGTCTCTGTCCATTTTAATTGCCATAATGCTGTGGACTCATTATCATGCCGGACCCCAGGGGGTTGAAATGATCCATTTCAGAAGGTCAACTGCCTGCCTTGCTGGTGATCTGGCTGAACATGGCAAAAGAAAATCATTCACATTAGGGTGGCAAGATTAATCATGCAATCCCAAATCACAGTGCATATGTACAGTTTCCCTAACCCAGGGGTGAGTAGCCTCAGTCCTGGAGGGTCGGTGTCCAGCACAGTTTGGTGATTTCTCAGCTCTGACGCTACAATTAAACCTGGTAAATGACTGCTGATCAGTTGTGTTTGATAGGGAAGATCAACAAACTTAGCAGGAATCTGGGTCTCTGGGACTAGAGCTGCCAATCTCTGCCCTAACCTCAAAAGATTGCCATTTTGGCTTTCATTTGACAGCCTACTAAGGAAATAAAAGCTATCTGGGCCCTTTGAATATATGGCTGTAAGGAACCTGTAGTAGATCTAAGAAGGCTTGTAAGTCTGACAATTGGACATTTATGCTCTTTATCCATTAAAATAAATGGCATATGTTAAATGTCCTAATCACAGTCCATACAGTGGCTTTTGTTAGGCTTGTTTTCATGTCCTGCTTATTGACTCATACATCCATATATGATTTCTTCACTAGGAAGGTTTGCACAATATTTATACTACATGACCAAATGTTTGTGGACACTCCTTTTAATGAATGCATTCAACAACTTAAAGTTGAACACATTGCTGAAATAGATGTACAGATACACACACACACACACACAGCTTGTCTAGTACCTGTAGAGAACTACTACCAATAGAATAATACTCTATGGAGCAGATAAACATGAAGCTGTTGGCATCATGCCTAATGCCAGATGTGGGCTAGAGGGATGTGATGCCCCCTAGCATTGATGATGAGTTGGGGCATTGAACATGAAGTGGGGTGGTGATCATCCAACATCCTGACCTCACTGAAGCTCTTGTTGTTGAATGTAATGAAATCCGCACAGCAATGTTTCAAAATATCAAAATAAAAGTCTTTCCTGCACAGTAGAGACAGTTACGCCAACAAACACTAGATAATTCATTTACTTATTTAAACACCCTTGATTTTGGAAGAAACACTAAATGAGTAGGCACTCCAATACTTTTGTTCATACAGTGTAGGTGTTGGCAAAAATAATATTGAACATGTTCACATCCCGACAACAGACCAACTATTAAATAATAATATTTACAATAAAAATGGACCAAACCACTATGTTTGCAAATGAGGGACCATTCCATTAATTGTCCAGTTTACATTAATGCCAACTTAATAGGACTTACAACAGTAAACACCCACTTCACGAAAGACTGAACTTTAGACCTTGCATGTATTCCCTGTTATTAAAAAAATTTTGCTTTCATTTTTTATTATCTGTGTATAATGGAACTTGAAAGTTTGTGAATCCTTTAGAAATGCCTATATTTTTGCATAAATTTGACTAAAAATTTCATCATCAATGCTTGTACAACAGTAAGGTAAAATGTTATGTTTTAAGTCTTGATTTCAGAGAACTGACATATACACTTCTAGTACAGAAGGTAGACTATTCCAGTCTCAGAGCAGCTACGGCAAAATTACTGTCACCTCTGAGCTTTTGAAGGCATGGTGGAACAGCCAAAAGCAACTTGTATGAAGACCTCAGAGACCTAAGAGTAGAGTACAAGTTGAGCAAGTCTGCAACATAGGTAGGAGCGAGCCCAAACCATGAGCTTTAAAACCATTAAAGTGACTTTAAACTGGATCCTGTAATTGACAGGAAACTAGTGCAATAAGGCTAAATTTGGAGTAATATCCTATAAGCAGCCTGTAAGCAGCCTCATTTTGTACTAATTTTGAACTACTGGTGGCGAGCTACTTATGACTGAAGTCCATCAGAGACCTGTAGTAATCTAACCACGATTAAATAAAAGCAGGGATGACTTTTTCCAAATCTAACAGACAGAAATTGATTGATTTTGAGATTGCTCGTAATTGGTGAAAACGGCTCTTGACCACAGAATTGATTTATTGGTTTTTGGTCTGAACTGAGACAAAATTTTCCTTTTGGGGGGTGAAAAAAAATTCATTTTTTGAATACAAATAAACAGATAACACGGGTCAATTTGACTCTAAACCACAGAAAGTTTAACTATTAATATTTCAACATAATCAACTCATCCAAAGCTTCCAGACACAGATTCAAACACGCCCATGCGCGTAATTTGCGGGGGGGATAGGGGGGTTATGACCCCAACAATAATCTGATCCAATCACTATAACCCCCCCAATAAAGTCACATAATTTCAATTTACAAAAACATATTTCATGAACAACTTCTTAATTTTCTTTATTCATGATCAATTTTGGGTAAAATACTAGCATGTTTAATCATTTGGTAATGTAACCCCCCCTTTCCCCACTAAAACTTGGTATCACCCAACCCTGTTATTTCGGCTGTTTTGCTACAACGATTAACGTTAGCTAACGTAGCATTAACGCCATAGACACAGGTTGAGGTAGCCTAGCCAGGGCAAAACTGCTGCGAGCAAAAACTTTCTGATATCCATCTACAGGAGTAACAATGTTTGACTCAATCAAGATAAAAATAATATATAATATTATATAAGTATTCAGCAAGTTGTTGTCTCTATCTCTGTGTCTATCTCTCTGTCTCTCTCTCTCTCTACACGTGAATAAATTATAATAAGTAGCCATGTGCGCATTTTGTAGCGTATTCTACATAGACTTAAAACTCTGAAATGTTTTTTTTTTTTACTGGTGAAATTTATACTGGGGCACTGCAGATCAAAATATGTCTGGCAACGCCCCTGCTACTCCCTGCTCCTCCTTAGCTCACTGAGTCAAAAGAAAAAAGATAAAAGTGGTTATTTGCGCACACAGTACAGTACAATACCTGTAATATGTAATAAACTAAACCCATTAAACAAGTATATAGTTTTACTCTGTGAATACACACATTTTATGTGTTTAGTTATTAACTAATATTAGTACTGATAACAGGACTGAAGATGAGAGTCCCATAAATGTCCAGGATGAGACTCGTTAACACATCAAGTTAAAACCTTTTTCTCTACAGAACGTGTTTAATAGTAAAGAGTTTAATGTTTAATTAAACTCTCTCATGCTCGGTGGAGAACAGACTGCTGTAAAATACTGTATTTATTATATTTGGCAAAAGAAAGAAGAAAGTTAAATAAATATATAGTAAAAGCATTACAATGTATTTATAATACGGTGAACCCAAAATCTCCTAAATCCTTTTAGAAAAGAAAAAGATTTAATAAATAAATAAATAGGCAGACAGCTCAACCCCCCCAATGTTGGACCCAAAGTTACGCCCTTGAACACGCCCAACATGTAAACAACTTACAACAGCAGGTAAACACAAACATAAACACAAAGCTGTTCAAGGCACAAAATGAAACATTCAGTAGTTAGTTCTTCAGATTATTTGTGTATTTCAGGTTTTGCAGTATTGGTATTGCAGAGGCCGGTATTGCAAACGATTAGCACACAATATGCTGTGCAGCCCTGTTGAGCAGAAATGGTGATGAAACTGTTGCTTCATATTAAGAAGATTCATTTTCAGTCTCCACACACACCAGTGTTAGACCAATCTGTCAGTGTTAGACCAGTGTCTCTCCATCCTTACTGCACTCTTCACTCCAGCTATAGCTGTGCCTTCTGTTATGTAGTAGAGCACATTACCTTTCGACCGAGTGTGATAGAATGAGCTGAGTGTCAGTTCAGACAGCCCCTTGTTCTCACCTTGAGCAGTGTGTGTGTGATGTTGGGATTCATCAGTAAGAATGGCAGATCAGAGACTGTTCGGCACTCTCAGTCAAATTTATTAGCATTTTACCGCCAGACGGCTGTTTGTTGATGGCACAAACAGGAAAGACAGGCTTGAGGCAAGGAATCAGTCGTAAGCCCCGCCAGCTCCCCCCTGATCTGACATGCAGAATGAGCAGGTGGAAGCTTTAAGCATGCTCTGAAGTGTAATCCTGAGGCTGTGTGAACAGTTTGCTCTTGTCAAATGTGCTCTATTATAATTAAGCTATATATATATATATATATATATATATATGGCAGAAAAGTTGCTCTGTCCTGGTGTGTGAATTAATTTATCAATGTTTTGAGGGGGTGCAGCTTGTTTTGCTTTGACATTCTGCCCATCATTATTACCTAAAGGAAGATTTCAGAATGACGTTTTCCTGTTTGACGTCTGAAATGCACAGCTGGACCTCTTCCCAGCTGTTAAGTGGATCAGACACAACAGAACTGCTGGAGGTTTTACACACTATGTTAGCTCACTGTCCACTTTATTAGATACACCTTCCTCTTGTAGATGTAAAGTCAGAGACAGTATCTCAAATCTTTCATTTGTTGGTCACATGATACTGCCCACAGGCCTGGTTTTGCCTGGATCATTAGTTTAAACATTGAGGTGTTTAAAAACAACGGCTCTACTGTGAGATCCACTCATACCAGCACAGCATACACTAACACTCCACCACCATGTCAATGTCACTGCAGTGCTGAGAATGATCCACCAGCCAAATGATACCTGCTCTGTGGGGCTCCTAATCATTGAAGAACAGGGTGAAAGGAGGCCAATAATGTATATAGAGGAACAAATGGACTACAGTCTGTAGTTGTAGAACTACAAAGTGCACCTGTATGATCGGGGGAGATGATACAATGAACAATGAGTGTAGACGTGTACCTAATGAAATAACCACTGAGTGTACAGAGAGCCTGTAAAAAACTGCAACAAGCAATATTTAGTGCATAGCCTGAAAATGTAGTTGATTGGTTGTTGGCCTGTAGTGCTGTGGGCAGTATACAGCATGTAACACAAATACAGGTATTTAGATATTGCTGCATTTTTTAAAATTATTAAAATTTATTTAACCAGGAATCCCACTGAGATTAAAAACTAGGGATGCACCGATACCACATTTTTTCAAACCGAGTACGAGTACAAGTACTTACATTTAAGTACTTGCCGATACCAAGTACCAATAAGAGTACTAATAAATATCAATACTTACAATTAAAATGAAACGGAGGCTGTATGTGTGTCTTATGGCTCCAGTTAGATGTGTTTGTGATCTATTTAATCTAAACACCTAAGATAATGATAACAGATTACACATTTCCCCTTTATACACTGAAACATTCAAAAATGAAACATATCAGATATACATAATCATCACCGTTAGCGAACTAGCTAGCTACACTACGTTAGCTTACCTTTTTGTAAAGCTCGTGGTGGTGAGAACTGAGGACCTCTTGAGGTTAGTAGTGCTTTTCCCAGTTATTTTACATTTATTTTTACAGCTGAGTTATTTATCCACAAACTTTGCTTTGTTTTGTTTTGTGTGGCAGCGAAAGTGAAATTACTCCATAAATCGCTTCTTCTGTTCTGTCGAAGCAGCAGATGTGACGTCAGCACGTTGTGTTTTTGACTGACTGACTGACTGTGGAGCTTTGAGGAAGTCAGACGTGCGGCAAGTTTACTTTAAAAAGTGGATTACTGGACAAAAACATTATTTTAGTCATTCTGTGACATTTTTGTTTCGTTTTTATTCGTCGACTAAAAGTCTAATACTTTTAGTCATAGTTTTCGTTTTAAAATATTAGTTTTTATTTAGTTTTCGTCTCGTTCATTCACTTGGAAATACCTCCACACCGCTGACATAGCTGCTCCTTCTCTACTACCGGGCTGGTTAAAGTCACGCTGCCGTGAAGTGGCTTGTTCAGCTCGGCTGCCGTACGTAGTCGTCATCTTCTTTTTTTTATTTTATTTTTTAATTTTATTTATTTATTTATTTTGTGGTGCAAACTAATACTGTCTGTTAGAAGGAAACAAAGCTCCCATCACGCTGGTATCGGATCCTGTAGTATCGGAGCACTTTTATGAATACGAGTACAAGTACACGCACGTGGTATCAGACAGATACCCGATGCTGGTATCGGTATCGGTGCATCCCTATTAAAAACCTCTTTTTCAAGGGAGTCCTGGCCAAAATGGCAGCAGCAAACACAAAATACAATTAGATAAATACACAGTAAAAACACAAAGTTAAAACACATTATGAGAAACAAGTGCAAATTGTACAATTATCCTCAATAACTTTTTGCTGGGATTTAAAAGCGCTCAGAGAAATTAATTCAGTTAGTTTACAGTCTTTCTGCAACTAGTTCCATGCATAAGGTGCAGCATAAACAAAGGCCCTTTTACCTAATTCTGTTCGAGCAAAAGGCACAGAAAGCAACACACACTCCTGTGAACGAAGAGAATAAGATTCAGCATTTCTCTGAGTAATTAAAATACAAATATATGAAGGCAGCAGTCCTAAAATTGCCTTATATATGAAAGTATAACATTGACTATTTCTTCTAGTTGCCAGAGCAGGCCATCCTACGTGATTGTGCAATTCACAGTGGTGAGTAAACATCTTACAGCTTGTAATAAATCTCAAGGCAGCATGATAAACAGTATCAATCTTTCGAAGACATTGAACAGGAGCATTCATGTACAAGAGATCCCCATAATCCAACACTGATAAAAATGTCGCAGCAACAAGTCGCTTTTTTACAGTAAAAGAAAAACAACCTATTTTGATAATAAAAACCTAATTTTAACCTCAACTTTTTGAAGATACAGATGTTTTTGTTCCCATATACTTTTACTTTCACTATATTTTATAACTTGACCTGCCTTTGTGCATGAAGTGGAAGAACCAGTTAGCTCATAAAATTTGTCCAACATGCAGTCAGAGCCATAGACTTGATTAGCTTGGAAAAGCAACCTATGTGAATATTTTAACTGCAAAAAATGAGTGAGGACAGTAAGAGAGAACCATATATAAAATAACTGGTTCCATAAAAAGATGATCCTAGAGTGTTATCTTCTACACAATGTAAAGCTGTGTAGTTTTAATCTGTCTGATAGGGTTTGGTTATGAAATTTAAGGTACACAGATCAGGTACAACATTAAAACCACTGACAGGAGAAGGGAATAACGGTGATTATCTTATTAAAAGGGAAGTAGGTAAAATGGGCAAGTGTGAGTGACTCTAAAAAAGGCCAGATTATCTAAACAACTGGGTCAGAGCATTTGCATCAAAGACAACCAGTGAACCACTGACAGGGGCACGGGCTCTCATTGATGCATGTGGGGATTGAAGTCTGTCCTCTATATTCTGATCCTACAGATGCAGGTACTGTAGCACAAGAATGATATGATAGAAACATGCTGTGTATGGATGAGAACATGCTGTGTATGGATATAGAGCAGTGCCAGTGCTGCATTAAAACAGCAGTGGATGATGGTCAGATGAATAATATTTTCTTTAACATCATGTGGATGATCAGGTGCATGTGCATCACTTCCCTGAGGATGAGCTGGCACTAGGATGCACTATGGGTAGAAGGCAAGCCTGCAGAGGCAATGTGATGCTCTGAACAATGATTTGCTGGGAAACCAATTTGTTGTTCATGTGTATGTTAGTTTGACTCCTACCAACTAAATAAACATTGCTGCAGACCAAGTATGGGCCTTCATGGCAATGGTATTCCCTAATGACCATGGCATACACCCTGCCACACTGCAAAAAATGTTCACGAATGGTGTGACAAACAAAAGTTCAAGCTTTTGCCTCCACAGTCCTCAGATCTGTCCAGGCATATTCTGCAGATGCTCATTCAAAGTTCGAGCTATGGCAGCTCCACCTCACAACTTCCAGGACTTAAAGGTCATGGTGCCAGTGACATTTTTGGTTGGCAGTAGGAGGAGCTACACTACATTAGGTTTTATTTACATGTTTTAATGTTATGGCTGATTGGTGCATGTAATAACTGATACAACAGCAATAGTCCTAATGACCTATTATTAGTGATATCAGTCCATCAATGTGTTGAACCAAATAGCTAATGATCTATTGCATCAATGAGCAAGAAACACTGATGCATGTGTGTTCTAACATCTGCATGTTTCTTCTCCATATGCTCCTATGCTGTAGGTGGTGGCATTCAGTGTAAGCTTGTTTCATTTCACCAAATAAAGCTTTGCTTGCATGCTTATGTTCACATTAAATCACCTTTTTTGTGGAATTTCATCATATCATTGCATATTGACTGCAGACCCCATCCAAACTGAATCAATTTACATAGTGTCCAATTCTGAGGTATAGAAAAGCATGACATCAACCGGTAAAACAATTTGATGAAGGTTTGCATTGTGATTCACTTGTTATTTACACCCTTAGCCAATATATTCTGTGCAAAATTATTTTTAGCCATTTGTTCTTGGTTTGTTTCCAATATTTTGCCATATTTAATTAAGTTATTGTAATGGTATATTAATTGTATTGGCCTATATATTGTGTAATGCCTAAAGGTGTTTATATTTTGCCATATTACATAACTTTAGACTGATGTTAAGCTTAGATTTAGACTGAGTATTAAGAGTAAAATATAAAGCATCTACACCTTCATATAGTCTAAGATTGGTGTTTAAGACTCTGCACTAAGCTTCAGTGCTGTTTCACCACTTACTCTGTCCTTTTTCTCACTCAGAGCGAAGTGCCTGAAGATCAGGGAAGTGAAGCTGTTGAAACTAACCTAAGCAGAGTGTTTTTTCAAGCCAGCAGCTAAACACTGCTTTTCCTGCTACTTTCAAATGCCAATACCCCTTCTCTGTCATGTTTAATTAAAGAGAAAGTGTGTGAGAGAGCTCTGCCTAGAGGGCAAATAACAGAAATTTTCTCTCAAATCCACTGCCCATTTGCAAGAGGTGACACATAACTGGTAAGGAGCCATTCTGGCTCAGAGCACTTCAGTCTTAGTGTCAGTAAGTTAATGAAGCTAAGAAAGAAACATTTCAGGCCTAGAACGTTAGGTGAATGGGTCACCTAGAAATCAGATGGTGTACACAGTGCTACACTTATAACAGATGTAGTCGATGGTCATGCCATGTTTGGTGTCCAAATCTGGCTTCTTTTTAGAATTTAACATTAGAACTCAATAGTCACCTAAATAATCCACTTGTTTCTGTAAAGATACAAAGATACGCTAATTGAATATGAACCCAGATTTGTTTTTGCACACAGTACTGTGAACTATTAAAAGGTTCATTAATTATTGTTAATTCAGCTAGTCTGCGAGTGCTTCTTTTAGATTGTAATGTCCTTGGAGCAGGTTTTGGTTATGTAGTTTGACTGACATTATGGAGTACTGGTGAGACAATTGATTTTAATCTGGGATGTTTTATGTCAGTGGTTCTCAACCAGGGGGCTGCGCACGGAAGGGGAAGGGGAAAAAATTATGAAAAATCACAAAACATCCTGGACTCATTAACTATCAGTACAAAGGAGATGCAGCAAATGCCCGCCCCCCCTTGAAATGAAAACGAAATGGATTATTATAATGCACAAACAAATCGACCACACAGTTTCATTTCAAATCCACCAATTAAAGCGGAGAGCAGTAGTCTGAACCGACGTGACGTCAATGCTACTATAGAAACATCCACACACACGGTGCGTCATTCCACTCTAGTTCTCTCGACACATTTATTTGTGTTCTCGGGGGGCAGCCATGGCCTAGTGGTAAGGATCTGGTCTTGTGACCAGAAGGTTGCCGGTTTGATCGCCAGACAGGACCTGACTGAAGTGCCCTTGAGCAAGGCACCTAACCCCCTAACTGCTCCCCGGGCACCGGTGGATAAGGGCTGCCCACCGCTTCGGGCACAAATTCTCACAGCCTAGTGTGTTCACTAGTGTGCGTGTTTCACTGCACGAATGGGTTAAATGCGGAGGTCAAATTCCGTTGGCTAAATTGGTTGATCTTCTTCAT
>BRDA01000064.1:80624-106779 GCA_036984385.1 Crenuchus spilurus | reverse complement strand
AGGAGCTGTAGCAGAATCTCTGTTGTGTATTTTGTTTTAACAACGTTCTAATAATATGGATTTATTAGGACTTCCGTTTGTTAAATATAACACAGATAGTGCTTTATGAGTTGTTCTGTTGTTTTCTGTGAACGTAATGACAATAAAAATAGTTATTTAAATACAGAAACAGCGAGTACGATGTGCTCTGCACTGCTGTGTGATGCTCGTGCACGCGAAGGGGAGTCAAATTCTGGCGGTGCTATTTTTTGAGCGGGTTCAATTTCATACGATGGAGATTTGCGTTTTAGCCAGCGCTCCGTGTTTGCGTGCCACAAGTTCTTATCAGTGACTGTGTTGGTTCTGAAAGTTGACGGAGAGAAACACCTCTAAAGCAGGAGGTTCTCGTAGCTCTGTAGAGAGAGGAAGAGTGAGCGGGCTTAGTGCAGCGTCCAGTACGGAAGTCGGTCCGCCTGACCATCCGCCCGTCTCACAATCCAAACCGAGCGAATGTTTCGCTGAACGTTTTCACTGTAATTATTTGCGGGAGTTTCCCCGCATTACTAAGGCTAATACTGTGGAAATCAAAGAAATAGTCCACAATCCCGCACTGAAATTCAGGCCCTGACAGCAGTAAAGGTGACTACTTTATAGTGACTACTACTAACGTGCACATTAGCAACACATGCTAATATTTGTAATATATAATGCTAGGGTGGAGAGAACAAATAAACAGAACTTAAGGTGGTGTCTTGCTGCCGTCTTGACGAAGCGTTCCGCGATGCTTGCGCTTCAGGTGCTCGTGCATAGCGGTCGTGCTGCTGTGATAATGTACTCTGTACAAAGTACAAAGTACTGTCGAAAGTACTCCCAAACTTAAGATGCCCGTGTGCGAGTTGTCCACAGCCTGCTCCCCAGAGAAATCCATGTTTTTAGTGGGTGTGGCCATCTTGGAAACGCGTCGACACGCATTTTTGCAAATCGACATATTTTTGAAGTCGATTACGTCGATTATGTCGACGCGTCGCCCCACCACTAATTTACTTACGTGTGCTAAGTAAAATTATTTTGGATTAGATCATTTTTCTTAATAAAGTTACTTTTAAACTAAGAGACATTAAATGATTAAATGATTTTACAGCATTGTCAAAATGAGAAATATTAGTTACTTAAATGGCAACAATTTCTATATCACCCCATTTAAAATAGCTTCTTTCAGTACTTGAGTATCAGTATTATATGAGGGAGCATCAAAAAATGCAGATGTACATATGTACATATAATGGTTAATGTAAAACATTTATAAATATGATCACTCACAGCATGTCAGGAGGTGGTCTGAGATGCATTTAAATGGCAAAAAAAAATAGAAACAGGTAATAGTGCAGGAATTATGCATCTTTTGAGCTGATTTACATATTTCATGCCATATATCATATTGAGTTATATGAACCAGAGACACATTTGTCTTCTAAATAGCATTGTTATGGTGTTACACCTCACGTATCTCACAGTTGTCCTGATTAAAATGCATTTCAGTATGTTCTGTCTAAAGTTATAGTTCCTGAGCTGCTTTTTCACAGTTCTCCAGGGGATGTGAACTTCACAGCAGGTGTAGTCTGGCTCTGCAGTACATGGTTGTTGCAGATCCATGCTACACTGCCAGATAGTGTCTGGCTGCTATGAAAGGCATACAATATGTTTCATTATCAGTTATAATTTAATCAAAAACATTCACAGCTTGTTCATTCTAAACAAAGTAAGCACACACTGTAGAATTGTCTGTATTTCTGCATAAATGTGAAAACATGAAAACTTAATCAGAAAGTCATCCAAGTCCTAAAAGTAGATAAAAAGAACCAAATCAAACAAATGAGACTATTATTATTATTATTATTATTATTATTGTTATTATTATGTTATATTATATTATATTATATTATATTATATTATATTATATTATATTATATTATATTACAATAGACATATTTATTTAGGAAAATGATCCAATATTTAATGTCTGCAAGAGGCAAAAGTTTCCTCAAAAATTGTTGATTGCACATTGGCTTGGAGGAATTTGAACCCATTCCTCAATACAAAATAGCTTCTACTCTGTAATGCTGATGGGTTTCCTCCTATGAACTGCTTGCTTCAGATCCTTCCATGACATTTCTATTGGACTGAGGGTCAGGGCTTTGATTTGGTCATTGCAAAACATGAACTTTCTTGTTCTTTAACCAATGTTTGGCAGAATGACTTGTTTTCTTAAGGAGATTGTCTTGCTGCATAACCCATGAGATTCCCTTGCACATTCCCTTGAGATTCAGCTCATGGACAAATCTCCTGACATTTGCATTTAAAATTTGCTGTTATAGTTCGGAATTCATTGTTCCATCAATGATAGCAAGCCATCCTGGCCCAGATGCAGCAAAACAGGACAAAACCATGATACTACCACCACCATGTTTCACAGCTGGGATGAGGTCTTTCTGCTGCAATGTAGTGTTACCAAAACAAACTTTTCTGATTATCTATTTTGGTCTAATCCTTCCAAAAAACAATGCCTTATCATTTGTCAGTGTGATTTTTAGCAAACTGCAAAGGGGCAGCAGTGTTCTTTTTGGAGAATAGCAGCTTTCTCCTTGCAACTCTGACATGCACACCATTGTTGTTCAGTGTTCTCCTGATGGTGGACTTGTGAACACTAACCTTATTTAATATAAGATGGGCCTTTAGTTGCTTAGAAGGTACCTTTGTGACTTCGCAGACTATTCCAGGCCTTGTTCTAGGCATGATCTTTGTTGCTTGATGAGCATCAACAAATTTTCCTCCTGTTCATGCCATGATGCATGTCCACAAACCAGTTGTGAAGATCAGACTTTGCTAGATCCATTTTCTTTCAATAAAAGAGGGCACCCACTCACACCTGATTGTAATCCCGTTGATTGACAACACCTGTCTTTCAAATGATCTGCTAATCCTAAAGGTTTGTATACTTTTGTCACTCACAGACATGTAATATTTGATCATTTTTATTTTTTTAATATTTTGTCTCATTGGCTTGACTTGGTTCTCTTTATCTTCTTTAGGACTTGTGTGACCATGATATCGCATAACTGATTTTTGAACTATAATAAAAATTCAAACAGCCACTTACAGCAACCAACTACTAAGTGATGAAAATTTGTTCAGGATACAATCAAGTTACAAATAAAAGTATCCAATAAAAATGACTGAATGTAGAGTTCTTGGTCTGATTGTCAAGCACAGCAGAAAGAAGCAGTAAACTCTGTACATATTGATCACTCATACCACACAGACATGTACCCTCGCTCACATTGACTCACCTGCTCACATACATTTTGCATCATTCTTACAGTCCAATTTATAGCACATGTCTCCAGTGTGTGCATTTTTAGTAAAGAGCAGACCCTCTGGGAGGTCTGTGTGGTTTGGGCATGCCCGTGTGGACGCGGGCCGAGAATAAAGGCGTGATGATGAAAGATTAAAAATACATCACTCTACTGGAGCCAGTGACAGTGAGGGACAGTCGCAATTGAACACCCTTGGAAGTGAGAAATGGAGTTTGCTTCTGTTCTCACAGATCTTGGAGTGTGTGTTAGGGAGTGTGTGTGTGCCTGTGAGTGTCTGAGCACATGTGTATGTGTGTATGTGCAGAGGGACGGCATATGGGAGTAAATAGGCTAGGGAGAAAGGGCTCGAGGGACTGTCAGCAACTGTCACTGTGAGCCGTGTGTATTAATTCCTGTGTCTGCGTCTTGCCTGGGGATTCTTGTTGTGAGAAATGACCAGGCTAAGAATAGACGGCGATATCTTTTTGGTTGCTGGAGACATTGCGTGTGAATGAGAATGAACAGAGCGTGTCTAAGGCCGTGGGGTAAAGGATTTCCACTCGCTGTTAAGATGCTCCTCAAGCTGTCTCCTGTCATTCAATCCCGTTCAGTCTATCTTTCACTCTCTTTATGTCTTGCACAGATACAAGTGCCTGGTGTGAACGATCTCTCTCTCTCTCCTGTCTGTTCTCATTCCTTCTTTTGCTGTTTCAAATGTTAGTGAGTGACCCCTCAGTTCTGGTCCTAATAGACCTGTCATAACATTACATAATTGCCTGACTGTAATTATCTCAGCCCAGTATGTTTATTTAAATTGACTGTAATAAAGGTAGAACAATGATAATATGATACAATCAAATAAATTACATTACAATAGTCTTTTCTAAGCATGTCATATAATCATATATAGAGTGGATCAAGACCATTAAGTGTGTTTCATGTAAAACACATTTAATATGAGCTGAACAGTAGTGCAATTTGGCTCTCTTGTCAGATATCATCAGTTTTAATCTAAAATAAACATGTATGAGAGTGCAAAGTCAAGTGACTGTCAAGTGACACAACAGGAAACTCAACCTGTATTTGATCTTTGGGGTGGTTGTTCCAGCAGTAGCCTGTTATCTAAACCAAACCTCTGAAGTCTCACTCATTGGGCTGAGATTGAAGCTTTTCGCCCCAAATTTAAGCTCACACCAAATTACTTTTAAATTTGTGATGCATAAAAATTTAAGAGTTAATCGTGATAGCATGAGATTGAGTCTCACACCGAGTACATGACTCAACACACCTCCTCCCTGGAAAAGTGGACATTTTACGCTGCCACCCTCTGTCAACTTTAAATATATGTCATTGTTTAGGTTATAGATATCATTGTTACCATCTACAGAATGTACTATTGTGGTGGGCAGAGTGGGTTCCATGTCGCACAAACACAGACCCATCACATGGCATTCGGCAAAGTCTTCATCACACACATGTAAGTGGTTTCACACTCACATTTCTGTTTTAATGCTGACTTGTCTTCTTTTTATTTATTTGTCAGTGAAGAACAGGCTTGTCGAGTTATTAAGTAAAGCCTGGTTCACACTACAAAATTTAAAAAATCCTAAATAATGTTGAAAATGTGAGAAACCTCACACATGACATATTTCACCGATTTTTCTGTCCTTGATCATTGTTAATCATGAAGGCGCCAACACTACTCCATTTGCCTGGAATTGGAACGCCACCAACTTCACGAGTAACACACCTGACCAGTGGCTCTGAGCCTCAAAACCTTGTGGGAGTTTCTCGTGAACTGCTATATTATGAGAGCAGGTGGGGGTTTCTCACAAATTAGATGCAAACAAACATTGTGGATGACAGTGAAACAATTGCAGTGCTAGAAAAGCCATGAAAAAGAAAAGGCTGTGGATGAAACCATGACAGTACACATTGTAAAGACACTTCTGCTGTTGCCGCAGCTCCACCTCACTCACTATATAGCCGCTGTGCTTTTAACTTCTTCTGCACACACTGACACTTTCAGTTGCTTTCACTTTCATTGGTTGATGGTCTTTCAGGCATGAAATGGCATTTTAGACCAAAGAATCTGCATCAACCTCACACTACAGGATACATTTACAATTCACAATCAGAGCACCCCCGACTGCAGTTGGGGTAGATCAGAGGGGTAAAGATTGAATTATTGACACCCCAAACTACAAGATAGTCTGGGAAGAAAGACAGTTATGATCACCCTGAAATCAGGAGACCTTTTACAGTTGTTGGGAGGAACAAATCAGCCTCACAATTGGCCTGATTATCCTGTAGTGTTAACCAGGCCTAATCTTGAAAAGACTTGCTTGTGTTGTTTCTGGTGCTGTGAAAGAAAGCGATAAATGTTTTAGCTGTGCTGTATACTTTTGTTGCATCATATCAATGAGCAGCTGTCAAAATGAACAACATGGATTTAGTCCTGGCTTCAAAGCAGGACAGCAGCACTGCGGATACATTCTGGCTTCTAGGGATAACTTATAAGAAGTTGTCTGAGCACTGTGTTTGATCAATTTATTATCAGGTCAAATAGGAAAAAATGTGACAAAAGAAATGACTCAGATTACAATTATTTGTGTGAAAGTCAACAACTAATATTTTTTGACCATTTCAGGTCTGCTTCCAAGAACTCTGAGAAATGATCATCATAGCTGACCTTCAGGCAGCTCATAGGCTGGCTGTTTTTGGCAGCATCATTCTCTATTTATGATACTCATCTCTACCCTCAAATGCCATGGAGCAAAGCTCAGTAATTTTTTAATACTCAATATAGATCTGTAATTGATTTATATTGTCAGGTTGCATCTTGTGGCAGATTACATTTTTTTAAAAATAACTTTTGTAATGTAGAACTCAGTAATACAACAATAGGTTTGTTCCGAAATCCATCTCAAAAAGTTTTATTTCAACACAAGACCTTCTTGGATGCAACAGAAGCAACTGAGCAGGACACAGACATCCCCTCATAGTTTGTCATTAATTATTAATGTCTGTGCAACTGATGTAGTGTCATTTCCTCATAATGGTATATTCCTCACTATGTTGCTGTCAGGTCATTTGAAAGGAGCAACTAATTTGTCACATTTTCAGTGTCATTTTAATCCATCACATAATAAATTATTGCATATAGCACCATTACATTTTTAATCATTGTCATATTAATATGAATTTTTAAATAATTACTTGTGCTGGGTGTATTTAAATGTTAATAACTTGACACCAAAACATAGAACTATAAATTGTAATCAATTGACAGTACTTTGATGAATTTATATTACAATGAAAATGATGAATGAATGAATGTTACGCTTATATAGTGCTTTTCTCAAACCCCAGCACACTTTACAATTAACACACTCCATTTATACACTTAGAACTCCACCACACACATAGGCGAGAAGTGGCAGCCAGTTGTGCATGGTGTACTTTCAACTGGAAATGACCGTCCACCTGGAGGACTGCATCGAGCACTAGGGGGATCACCCTGGACAAAGTGCCATTCTGGGCATACACACATACATTCATACACACACAGACATGCACATTCATTCACACACAGCAGGGTCATTTTTAGAGTAGCCAATTAATCTGATCTCCATGTTTTTGGAATGTGGGAGGAAACCAGAGTCCACACGGGGAGAATATGGAAACTCTACCCAAATGGGGACTTGAACCCAAGACCTCAGCGCTGAGACACAAACGTGCTAACCACCAAGCCACTAACCACGAAGCCACATTAAATAATAAACAGTAATTTTCTATTTTTCCTACTTTCTTGGTATTAATTTACTATGAATATATATTCCATCAGAAAGATTTGGTTTCCACTATTTGAATATAAAACATTTTGTATATTTATTTTATTGTAGGTTTGTTGTCAGCACTATACAGCTTTCTCAGTTATAAAATCATTTATAGCTCAGTTACTCAACTTTTCAAAATCTGTAGACTATTAGCTACATTTTATAAAATAATTTTATATGTATGCCTCCAAAAAAACTGACATTGTTTGAACAGTACTATACTAGATCATATAATAAATATATAAATAAATAAATAAATAAATAAATAAATTCCATAAAATATAAATGCTTTTGTACCTCATTAGGCAGGAATTGTATGTTGCCCCTAATTTCAATAATAGGTGTTGTTTACTCAGTATCATGCATTTGACATATTTTTATTTCTTCCCTTTGTCAGTCATCATCATCTGGCTGTGCTAAATGGGGTGTACATTATGTAATAAATGGAGCTAAGGGGGTCTGAGGCTCTCCGGCTTTTACCTGGGTGTGTTCTCCTTCTGTTTGGAGGGAGGAGATGCACACATGGAGCAGCTGCCAGAAAACAGTCACGACACATCTCTGGAGGCTTTCCCTTCTGTCTCTCTCTCTCTCTCTCTCTCTCTCTCTCTCTCTCTCTCTCTCTCTCTCTCTCTCTCTCTCTCTCTCTCTCTCTCTCTCTCTCTCACACACACACACACACCTTGTTCTAAAGCATCTTCATTTGCCTTTTTTCTCTCTGTTGTTACTACTTGTTACATTGTTCTCTTGTTTGTGCCTGTTTTTGTCTCATCTCTTTTTGATTTTTTTTCTCAGTCTAAGTCTCTCTCTCTCTCTCTCTCTCTCTCTCTCACTTACACACACCCACATACACACAAACACACTTAGACAAATGAAGACTCATTAATTATGAGTGTATTTTTACCAAACTCTATACTACTCTGCATGTTGGCTCTTAATGAACTTTCCAATTAACCAAATTGGCTTTAGCACTGCTAACTTGCTCTGCAGTTTGCTGTCCTGGAGAGAAAATCCAATTAAGTTCCTGAGAACATTGAGCTCAGCTTTGCTTGCTAATTGATAAGGAGCAGTCAGTTTTGGTCCACTCATCTTTTGTTTTCCTCTCTTTTTCCCTTCCTCTGTCTGTCTATTTGTTGGTGACTTTAATTATTTTAATGGGTGTTGGGTAATTTAGGATTCATGCCTTATTTTTGGTTACAATTTGTAGTGTGCAAATATTTTGCATTACTGTGATACATAAAGTTAACATGGACCTGTTGCCACTGAGCATGCTTGAACAATGCCACCGGGGAGGTCAGGGTGGGTTTACAGTTTTTGATGTAGTGCAAGTGTTTAATCTGTATGGTTATTGATGTAGTTCATGCATTAGTCCACATGGAAATGGTGCAACTGTACATGCATTAACTGTGCCAGTGGGGTTACGTATGACCTTAGTCACTGGGGAGTGATTAACTGCTGCTTAACCATGATATGTACAGAAACGAGTAGTAGAGGGTATGGTAAGAGATCAGAGCAGAGCTCTCTTCAAAGTCATTTGTCATCTCTACCTAGCTGTGTTACTGCATCTCGGAGATGCCGGGCAGGACAAGCAGTGGCCAACATCATGAGGGCTGAAATCTCCATGTTACCCTGACATCCACCTTACACCTGGGAAAACAATCACAGCATTGAGAACACAGAGCCCTTTTTCAAACAATCTTTGGATTAGATATTTCAGGATGTCAAAAGCAATATAGGAATCACTTAATAAAAAACATGCTTTACTAGCCTCGGATATAACTATGAATAAGGGTTCATGCAATAATAATCAATAAATTATTCAGTTAATAGTTGCATTCAAAATCCCAATTATCTTTTAGGCTGTCTTGTGTGAATGGAACCAGTTGTAGAGTACTGTACTCTGCCCACTAAAGACAGATTAACCTTCTGTTTGAGTGAAGTCTTTAAAACATTCATGCTCAGTCAGCTCCTGGAGTCTCTAAAAGTGTCCTTCAGCATTGCACTACCAGCAGGACTTCACCATGACTCACTGTGAATTGCGAGTCCATGTTTATTTGGGGTTAGACTGAGGTTGCCTGGTTGGGGTTAGATCAAGTTCACTCAGTCACGTTCTTCTAACTTGACAGATGAGGCTATGGAATGCCTTCAAGGTAAGTTTTTTCCTCTTTGAGCATTTCTAAAGCTATGAAGTTGACAGCACTTGACTGTACTGCAAGATGCACAACCTTGAGGGTGCTGTGATGTTTTCAGGAAGACGTTGAGGTCTCAGGGTTTGAGCGGAAAACTTGATTGTCCTGCGTATGACACTGTATGTAATTCTTGACTGGATGGTGCTGAAAAATCTAAGTTTGTAGCAAGCTGGGGTTAGTAGTCGGGTGTGTGATTCCTACTTAACTGGCATAAGAAGATGTCTACAGGGACACATCATGATAAACAATGATATGACAGAGAGGGGGTGGTTGGGTAGCAGTATTTTTTTAAATGTACTGTACATTTTTATATACTTTCTTGCACGTTTTTCAATGGATTACATTAATCACTATTATATCATTGCTATTTCTAATTTCTTAATATTTGTTTCACAGCCAACAATAACCCAGAGAATGCCACAGCATTATTTTGAGAAAAGGCCAAAAAAAAAAAAAAAAAAAAAAAAGATTTTACTTTTATATTTATTTATTTTTCACATTTTAAAATTGTGTATGTTCTGTAGTTTCAGTTTGTTGAAAATGTTATTTTATATTATTATTTTTTGTACTTTTTTAGAGTGTCATAAAGAACAAGATATATAGAGTAAAATTATTATTACTCTAGAGCAGGGGTGTTAAACTCCAGTCTTGGAGGTCAAGATTCCTCCACAGTTTGGTGATCTTCCTGATCAAACACACCTGATTCAACTGAGCAGGTAATTACCAGATTTAACTGTAGTGTCAGAGCAGAGAAATTACCAAACTGTGCTGGACACTGGCCCTCCAGGACTGGAGTTTGACACCCCTGCTCTAGAGCATTCATACCAAATACAGTATAAAGTAAAATTTGTTGGTGACTATGAACACACACAGAAACACACACACATACATATGAGTGAAAGATAATGACACACAACAAACTTGTATATCGTAATTATAGTGTAGTCTGCTTTCTCACAACCCAAGAGTCAGTTACAGTAACAACCTCTCTCTCTCTCTCTCTCTCTCTCTCTCTCTCTCTCTCTCTCTCACCCAAAACAGCACTACCACCAGGTTTGAACACACAGCAATGTTTTAGTTGACAAATTCTCCTCTTTTTGGCAACTTTTAAATATGTTATTCTCTGAGTAAAGACAAAAATGTTATTGCTTGGAGTACTGCACAGTCAGAAGCTGTTTTTTTCTAGTGGAACATTTCAGAGACAATGAGCTTTGAGCCAGAGCAGCATCTGCATACCTTGAATCCTTGCATTTTGGCTTAGTCTATTTCAGCCACTGAGACATTTTCCTAAACTAAATAATATATTGCTCAAATATACTCAGAGATGGCCAAAACATAGTTTATTGTACTTTTTCCTGAGACATTTTCATAATAACTAACATAAAATGATTCTTTGTGGATGTGATGAAATACTTTTATAAGCTATCATAATGTTTAATCAGTTGAATATGACTTTATTAGCACATCATGGATCTCTCATCACTGACCAATCAAGGCACTACGTGAAAGACATTACAGCTCTGGCCAAAAACTGGTCCAGCTGTAGTAAGCCAATAGTATTTTTCTGTGAATTATGGTTGAATTTGGGTTAAAATGAGGCTGTCTTCTGGCACACAGATTTGGACAAATTAATTAATGCCATTTCACAGCAGTTTGTGGGCATATGAAAGTAGTAATTATGGGCTAGAACTGGGCCATCACTCATTTGCTAAAAGGATAGCTAATATGTTCTAAGCAAAGATTCCTAATCCTTAAAGCAACTGAATTAACAACCATTTGCAGAGATTGAAAAGTACAGTGAAAGTTTGGATACCATTCTAAAAATATTTCTTATTATGTATAGTTGCACAAAGTAATCAAAGTATCAACATTTATTTTAAAATAGTCACTTGACATTTGGCAATTATTTTACTTTAAATACTTTTTAAAAAAATAAGTAGAACCAATTTGTATCTGTATTTTGACAACTTAAGTGTTCTGTACAGATTGCATTGGCTTCATCCATGCATTTGTCATTCATTCTAGCTTTGTTTCTCATTATTTCTTATTGATAACGCTTAAAATAAACTAAAACAGTCCATGGTGTGATCCTAGACGACCAGTTATCGTTTTCTACTTACATTGCGAACTTTACTTGGTCATGCATGTTCCTCCTCTTCAAAAAATATTTTTGTAATTGAGTATTCTGTCGATTTTTTTCATAGATCAATCGAGTAATCGGTTAAATCATACTTTTGTGTTTTTAATAAACTATATCAGTAGTGTGTCATGCAACATGAAAGGCCTCTTAAAATGAGCAAGCACTGGGCTGTTTTACCTCACAAAATGTTTTTATTCAAACTCAACACTTTAGATCAAAGCTTAAAACCTACTGACTCCAGAACTAAACCCATTTAATCAACATATATGTACTTTTATGATGTACATGAAAAGAAACTATGAAATACATCTTGTCAATAAAAACAAGAAAAAGGGGTGTACCCCCTACAATGGCCCATCTGAGAATTGAGTGAGTGAGTATGAGTGTGTGTGTCATGAGCGGGAAGGAGAGATTAGAAGGGATAAATTAGAAGTGATACTGTACATTCTAACAAGTGCGTGTGTTTATCAGTTAGCAATCATAAAAACACATTTGTCGGTGCTCAAATGAACTGCCTGCTTTCGGTTCGAGTCCATTTTACACTGTCTGCCTTATGACATTTTCAGCCTTTTGCATACACCAGTGTCTTCATTTTCCACCATTTCCACAAAGAGCAAAATAAATTGCACCACCTCAAATCTTTGAAATGTCAGTTATAACAGTCAGTGTAAAACAATGATACTGGAACTGTGCAGTAGTCAAATCATGAGCTGTTTGTTGCAACTCCCCTGCAAATATACTTGGTTTAATGCCAGGATGTATTCACTTAAACTATATAAAATGATTTTGTTACAGTAAAACTTTTATTGTTCTAATGGGACAGCGATGGTCCTCACAAATTACCAGTAGGGCAAGTTTTTTTTAAATGCTGATATGAAATTGGTTATTTTTAATAGAAAAACTAAATTGTGTTGGACATTGATTGGCAAGAGAATAAGGCCATTTAATGAGATTTGTAGAAGTGCTTCTGTTTCAGTAATGCTTGTTTAAAGCATAGATCTTCCAAAATAACACTTAAGTATAGTACAGTTGTAGTACACTTAAATTTAGTACAGAAGTACAGTTACTTAAGTGTTTTCCACCCCTGACCATTTATACGCACTGCTGATGACATGTCAGCTGGTAGAGAGTGCTGCATCATGCTGACCCTGGTGGCAGCTCACTGATGTGATGAGCACCATCAGCCTCTCTAGCCTGCTCCCCTCACTGCCACTATGTTTCATTACAGCCTGATTGCACTCTCTCCAGTGCTGCTTTAGTGGAGTCATGCCAGCTCTTTGGGCTGAGTTACGTGTTGCCCTGTAGCCATGACAAAGGGTTGAGACTCCTCTAACAAAAAGGCCAATGAGTAAAATGGATCCTCTCGCCATAATTAAAATCGCTCATGTCAGAAGCACGCTTTCAATTACTACAGCTCTGGTTAATCTAGCACTATTATTTATTTCATTTTCCTGATGGGTTGCATCCTACATTATATGAAGGACCTGCTCTGACAGCTGCCTGTCGCTGCAACATTAATGTATACAATCTGCATGAAGAAACTAGATTTGCACTGGAAAGTAATATTTACATGGCTATAGTTTACTAAATGGTATTCCTGTGTGATTTAGTGTTGCCAATACAGGTAGTATCCATATTGGCAATAGAGAATACCATATAAAACTAGTGGTTGTTCACTATAGAGTTACTATACGTACACAAAACTAAACTAAAACAAAATAAAGCAGTGTGGGTTAATTAGTAGTAAAAATGCTCACATAATGGCAATATTTGAGGGCAAGCAATAGCAGCCTGTGATACACCAGCTGGAAAGCTTCCAGAAAGTTAGTTTCACTGTGTGACACAAACAGTGCTAACATGCTAACAGTTACATGATATGTACAAACAGTGCTAACACATTGTGTACAAAGCATGTTAAAATGCTGTGTACAAACAATACTCACAGTAATGTGCTGTTTACAAACAGTACTGACAACAGTAGGGTGACTAGATCTTTTACCTGGAGATGTCCTCTTTTTGAGACTTAAAAAACACGTCCAGGCAGAATTTCACAAATGTCCGGGATTTTGTTTTACTCGAGAAGCGTTTCGTTCACAAACTAGTCTCGTCCTCCCCCTATTCCATTCGGTTCGCTTGAGTGAGATGTTACGCTATATTAAATGGAGACGGGCGAGCATTAGGACCCAGCGGAAATACAAACCGCTCATTTTGAAACCTGTTTTCCTTTAGCACACAAGCTCACCAATTGGCCCTGCTGTTTCTTGCTAACGTGTGATTGGCTGTCACCGCTGTCAATCCCTCAAATAGCATGTGGACTATCACCTCTAAGTTGTTAACATGTTGAGCATTAGTTCTGCCTGTGTCACGTGAGTGTGTGCTTATGTTAGTGCATCTACCAGTTTGTGATAAACCATCCATTTACATGTTTCAAAGTTTAATTATTATCAAAATAATTCAGAAATTCTGCTTATTTTTACTCAAAAATTTGGTATAATTATGTGTGACCATACATTCCAAACATAAGTGTAATATTGGTGATGCTACATGCTTTTAACAGTTTATTATTATTTAATCATATGTAATAATGTATTATTTTATTATTGATTAATATTAATTGTATTATTTTATTATTCATAATAATGTTTAATAGTTATTATTAGTATATTATTAATAGTAACTAGAAATTATTAATAAAATAATTTGTCAATATTTATTAATAATTAATAATAATAATAAAATTTATGCTCAAGCACCAAAAAACCCCAGTATATACTATACGTATTTTCAATATAGATGTCAAAAAGTATATGCGGCTCCCAGTTTTTTCTTTTACGTTCAAATATGTTCAAATAGCCTTTAGGCCAGTGTTTTTTCTGCATGGTAGTGTTGTTAAGAGTCACTATAAGTTAATAATGTTAAGGCTTTTTCATATAAGTATCAGCCACATGCCCCTACTGTACAACTTTTTTTAAATGTCTTTGTACTTAAACATGTAGTACAATATACATATATACAAAATTCCTTGATGGCTCATGTGTTTACAGAATTCCCCTATACTCTGCAGATAACATCCCAAGATATTCAAATGTTACCAAAGTTAATAGAAAAATTAGACCCTAAATTGTGTTTAAGAAATGGTGAGATGGTATTGAAAAAAATATTTACATAGATTGCAAAAGTCTTAGGTACCTAAACATATTATTTAGAACTGTGTGCTTATTCGTATATAAAAAACACCTTCATTAAAATAAATACACATAGTCACAAGAATATGTAATTTAACATAATTAAATACTGAGCAACTAAAACATATTGGGTGAGAACCATATCAGTTGTAATTACCAGCTGGATGTGGTTTATGTTACTTTGTAAATATCACATTATATTTAGTTAATTAGTAACATTAACAGCTACATTTGGGCTTCAAACATGTAAATGAGGTTTTGTTGTGTTTATTACCATTTTTATTGAACTGCTCTAAAAAAATTAATAATAAAAATAAAAACAATAATAAAAAAAAACATTAAAAAGCAGTGCTGACATAATTACCATGTGGAGGAAGCCATATTAAATAGTTTTCCATGAGGCTTGAGTGAATGCACATTCAAACATTTTCATTACAATGTCTGGATTAGATTAATTTCATTATAATGTGCCCTGGGCATGAAATAGCATGGCACAAAAACATTGCTTGCAGATACATGTTTACCATTCTCTTCTGTAACCCCCCACCCCCCACCCCAAACGTCTTTTGACGGCCTTTTAGCAACCGAGACGTGTGTGGGATGTACTGTTTTCCTCTCTCTCTCTCTCTCTCTCTCTCTCTCTCTCTCTCTCTCACCCCCACTCATTATCTCGCCTGCTTCAAGGAGATGTGCTCTCATTTGCATGTGGGCCCTTGGGGGTCTCACTCTTTATGTGTATCAGGTGATTCATGCTGCTCAGTACATAGCTCTTTCACACCGGATTAGATTAAAACCAATCAATCAGGCATAACTGAGAGGGTGAGAGAGAGAGCGACAGAGGAAGAGCGCGAGTGAAGGCTATGTATAACACCCTGCCGGAAAAGTGCTCCACCTCTATTCTCTCCTTTTTTTCTTCGCTTTTCACTCGCTGTCTGTGAATATTACCCTGCCCCCTCTTACCTGACCCTTTCTTTTCTTCTTTACAAATCTTCCTGGAGCTTCTTTTCACTTTTCTCCTTTTATTTTACTTTTTTCCCCTCCTACACCCATTGCGCCAATATATTCATCTGCTGCCCATAGGATTTCACCACATGTTGACAATGTGTCATTTGCTTAATCTGAAAGGACTTTTTGTATTGTTAACCATCTCAGAGACTGCAAATACCCTCGGCTTGCTAAAGCTTATCCACCTTAAAATTGAATTAAAAAACCTAATCTAAGGGCTTACTTTGAAAAGTCATAAAGGCTTGTTAAGTGTTTTACCCCTGTAAAGCCTTCAAATGATTGCCAGAAAACTCTACTTCTTTGAAATGGGGATGGTTATTTGACCTTCTGATGAAATACAAAAAAGAACATATTGCACATATGATATAAGTTTTGTTTCGTATCATATTTGATACATCCAGAATCTGCTCACACCATGTAACAAAGCAAAATGTACAGAGCACAAACGTTTAAACCTCTTATAGACTGAGTTTCCTTTACATTTCAAACTTAGGAATCTGCATGCATCATCTTGATGCGTGCATTGCATTGACTATTCTCCAGGGGGCATTAGACATGTATCTGATTTTATACATTAGGTTTTATAAATTGTAATAAATAATGTAAGATAATTTATCATATAATTATCCCACTGACGATGAAGAAGTCAAAAATATGCAACAATGTATCAAATATGATACATTTAGCCTAACCATTCTAACTGCAACGTTGCCAGTAGAGGATGCTCTGGGGTCTAGTATAAAGAAAATTCCTCAGTGCCAGTCTCAAGCTAAAATTATAGCACAATATTATTGGCTGTTTTTTTTAGGGGTAGGGTTTATTGGCGCATATCAACCAATGCTATCTGGCATCTCTACTGAAAATATTTTCTTTCAACCCTGCAGCCAAAGTAGTTTATTGTTGCTGTTGCAAAACACCTCATATCTATTAAATCGTAATCATTTTGAAGTTAGGAATGCATGATAATGTCCAGTCATATTGGTATTGGTAGATAATTGGTTAAAAAACAATGGCACAGTTGAGACATTTAACTGATATTTAAAACAGATATTTGATGATATATGTCTGAATTGTGTTTTACTGCATTTGTAACCATACAGTTATATTTATCTGCAACAATATGGGGGCAGCCATGGCCTGGTGATAAGGATCTGGTCTTGTGACCAGAAGGTCGCTGGTTCGATCCCCAGACATGACTGAAGTGCCCTTGAGCAAGGCACCTAACCCCCTAACTGCTACCCGGGCGCTGGTGGATAAGGGCTGCCCACCGCTTCGGGCACAAATTCTCACAGCCTAGTGTGTTCACTAGTGTGTGTGTGTGTTTCACTGCACGAATGGGTTAAATGTGGAGGTCAAATTCCGTTGTGTGAAAAATCACATTGGCTAAATTGGTTGATCTTAATCTTAATCTTAATAATCATGATATTTGAAATCTTGATTTACGTTGCTTCTTGAGAAGTTTTGAGTGTTCATGTGAGCCTATAAGCAAAGTAGTTTATTGTTACTGTTGGGAAATGCAACATGCCTGCTTAATACCGGTAGTTACTTTCCAGCAGTCGGAAAGAATGTAACTTTTAATGTTTGCTAATGTAACATATATAGTAACATTGTTGATTGTTTTTATTACTCCAGTCATGATATATACTATAGTAATATATAAAAAAATTTACTATTGTACCATGTATTTTTCCTAAATGATAAACATGATACAGCAAATGTTTTTAAAATAATTGCATGCAAATGTTCTTAAATAGATAAGAGTAGGTGGCTTTTGCTTCCTCTCGGCAAAATAAATAATAATAATAATAATAATAATAATAATGTTGCCTTCCGTAAATTTGGATGAAATGCCTCAGAATTTTTGACCTTTAGTCCTGTATTAAATATATTCAGTTTGAGTTGGTATCAGTTGATATTTATGAACTGTTCTCAGTTTCCTCAGTGATTGTCATGCAGCTCAAGCCATATTATCACCTCTTCAGTGTGCTGTTTTCCAGCCCATTTGCCTATTTGTCTGTTTTAAACATAATTAGCCATTCCAAAGATGCTTGTTTGTGTGTGTGTGTGTGTGTGTGTGTGTGTTTTGTGTGTGTGTGTGTGTGTGTGTGTGTGTGTGTGTTCTCTTTAACACTTCTCTCCGTGGAGCTTAAGCTAACAAATTAAATATGTGTATTCCTCATGTTAACTTTAGCAGGATTTTGGGAAAATATTAATATTTAATAATGTTTTATGTTGCTTAAGAGGTAGAAATGATACTGCTAAATGAAGCAGAGGTAATCAGTACCCTCTAACGTGTGATGTGTGTGACAGCTTTTGTTATTTAATTTGTTAACATTCAATTAAATCATATTGTCATCATATGAGGACAGCATATGTCTCGCAATGCTGGAGAAACATTAATTAACAGAACAGTCGTACAAAGGTATGTGCTCATGTGCATGTACATAACTAGATAAATTACCAGTAAAACAACATAATGACATAAACCATTTTTGTTTAACCAGGAAGGCCTCACTGACATTACACATCTCTCTCAACCTCACAACCTCAAATTAAAATAGATTATTTGAGGGTTTGCATCATTTCATTTACAGAACGTATACAACTTTCTGATTTTCTTTTTATTGTGAAGCAAACAACAAATAGGGCAAAATCACAGAAAACTTCAGTGTGCATAAATATTCACCCCCCTAAAGTGAGTACTTTGTAGAGCCACCTTTTGTGGCAATTACAGCTGCAAGTCACTTTGGATAAGCCTCTATGCACTTGCCACATCTTGTCACTGGGTTTTTTTCCCCATTCCTGCAGGCAAAATTGCTCCAGCTCCTTCAAGTTAGATGGTTTCTGCTGGTGAACAGCAATCTTTAAGTCTGACCACAGATTCCTAATTGTATTAAGGTCTGGGCTTTGAAAAAGCCATTCCAATACATTTACATGTTTCCCCTTAAACCTCAAACATTTAAGTAATGTTCAATGGTGAATCTCCGTCCCAGTCTCAAATCACTGACAGACCAAAACAGGTTTTGCTCAAGAATACCTCTGTATTTAGCCCCATTCATCTTCTTCTTAACTCATATCAGTTTCCCTGAAAAACACCCCCATAGCATGATGCTGCCACCACCATATTTCTCTGTGGGGATGTTGTTCTTAGTGTAATGAGATGTGTTGTTTTTGTGCCAGATATAGCTTTATCCTTAGTGCCCAAAAAGTTTTGGTATCATCTGACCAGAGTACTTTCCAACATGCATTTGGGAAGTCTCACACATGCCTTTTGGCAAATTTCAAACAAGGGTTATCTTTCTGTGCTGCCTCTCTCATTAATGCCTGGTCTGACAGTTTTGGTTGGTGGCCCTCTCTTGGCAGGTTTGTTGTGGTACCATGTTCTTTCCATTTGATGATAATGAATTTGATGGTGCTCTGGGGTATAATCAGAGATTTGGATATTTTTTTATAACCCAAACCTGACTTATTCTTTTCAATAACTTTGTCCCTGACTTGTTTGGAGATCTGCTTGGTTTTTGTGGTGTTGTTTGGTTAGTGGTACCTCTTGCTTAATGGTGTTTTAGTCTCTGGGGCCTTTCAGAAAAGTTGTCTATATACTGACAGATCATGTAACACTTAGATTTGGACTCATTTTATGGCACCAACTTAGACTGTTTTGTGCAGATGCAAATCATATTTAAAAAACCCCAAAACATTTAATTACAAGTTGTAATGTAACAAAATAGGTAAAAAGCCAAGTTGGGTGAATACTTTCGCAAGGCACTGTATATCAATAACACAACAATATTACAAACATTAAGATAAAAATAATAATAAAATAATTTAAATAATTGTCCTACTGTATATGTTAACTCGCTTCAATACTGTAGTAAATATTCTAGGAATGTATGATATAATACATATGTATGATATCATATTTTTGGATAATTGCTTTAAAATTACTTGCATCAAATAAGTTGAGATTTGACTTTTTATTCTGCTCCCTAAGAACTCATCATTATGTCATCTGGGTTACTGCACTAAAACGTCTGCATTTCATTCATTTGACTACACCAGTCAGTGATAACATAAAAAAAAATTGCTAATATGTTTCATATGCTGTCAGTACCACCAAAACAGCTTAAAATCTCCACGTCATGGACTCTACAAGACCTCTAAAAGTATCCTGTGGTATCTGGCATCAAGATGTTTGTAGTAGATTCTTGCCACTGTTTCTGTTACATTATCTATGTTGAAGTTTCTGTAACCATCCAATAGTTATATTCTGTTTGGCATTTAACATGCTGGATTTTTTGTGATTCTCTACAGTCATACAAATCTGGATATTTTCTGACTAGCTCAGTGAGACTCTCATATCTGTACATCTTTATAAATTTACACTAAACACAGCTGCACACCATCACCACAGTCACATTTCATGATGTAGGATTTTGAGTTTCTGTCCACTCGGAGTGCATGACAATGTCTGCTCCTTTTCAGATTTTTTTTATTTATAAGACAGTGTGTGACACCCTAGCAGACAGAAATCGAGCCTGCTTTACATAATTTTTTTTTGTCAAACAACACTTGCTTGGACTACAAATTGGCCTTTAGGATGCTATGAGGAACCATGTGAAAAAAAGAATATCAATAATTTTGCTAGAGTGTTGTAATATTGCTAATAGTCTATGCATTATCTTACAGTGAAGCACCTTTAAAAGTGGGCTATTTCAGATTGACCATTGACCAATTGAAAGACATCACCGTTTAACCTTTTGGAATCTTCAGTCATACAGATACTTCGAGCTTTAAGCTTTAAATGACATTTTAATGTGACTCTAAAAGTGAAATCCAGTAAGCACACATAGATCTACTGAAGTAATTTTGGTTGACTCTCTGCTTTGCATTGCTTTCTTTGAATAATATTATTCCAGTGTCTGGTCTCAGGTTCTCAATTTTAACAAGGCAGTGTTGGTAAGAGTGGTCTAATTGGTGTAAAGTCTTGCCTGGTCTAGCTGTGGAGTTGTCAAGCAGCCTGTGTATTTGAACAGTTAAGAAGCTGCAGGGGGATGCTAATGAACCACCACACTGTTACTTTATAAGCTACAGAATGAAACTTTTTGAAAGTGTTGTGTTGAGGCTAGACAACCAGACACACCACATGTCAGTCCATAATTATTTAAAAAACCCATTGTGGTTTAATGGAGGGGCTCATGATTGTGCCAGTGTTTGACAGACGACACCAGCTGGTCCCAAAGTTTGACTTCCAGCATTTCTCATTGTATCTGAGCACCTTTGAAGTCTCAGTGTTCTATACTTTTTGTTTGGCAAAAACTGGACACATTTTGCATACTTGTTTTGTAGCTACAGACATACGTATGAGCATAATATGCATCGTTTATTGACGACATGCAATGCATAAGCACTGTAATGTGTAGTTATTGTAATATTGGGATTGGTCCAACATTTCAATGCATCTTCTAAACTCAAGAGCTTTTCAGGAGAGCACAGTTAGTAGGTGGTCCTTTGTGCAGTTTTAGACTAGATTAGATTACATTAGATTAAATTCAACTTTGCCAATGTGATTACACACGATGGAATTTGACCTCTGCATTTAACCCATCCATGCAGTGAAACACACACACTACTGACTGCCCTGTTCAGTCTTAAAACTTAAAGTCAGAGTTTGCTATCTTTTGTGCAGCTTGAGGGCAAGTTCCTGTTTTACATTTTTTGTTACACCTATTTTGTACTGTTTTAAATGGGAGAGACTTGAAGTGGTCAAAGTGCCATTAAGTCCGCATTTTCCTGTGCCGACCACTCCGATCAAGGAGGAGGTCTTCAGTGAGAGTCATAATCATTGACGAGAAACTGCTATTTTTAAAATCTTTCTAAAAGGATAAATGTCAGAGAGTCTGCATAAAAAATTAGTATATCATGAAAAAGTTCATGTCATTTTATATTCATTAGATGTAAAATGAGACTTCAAGGCTTGTTTTGTTTTAATGTTGGTCAGTTTTGCTTATAGCTCATGAAAATCCAAAATCCAGAATCTCAAATTATTATATTTCAGTTTGATTTTGAGTAAATTACTATTTAAACAATATCAGCATTGAAGCAAATTACACTATAAATGACACTTTTCATGTAATGAATATAAAGTATATGATAGTTTTTAAATTAAAATATAACCAGAAATGAATGTTTTCATGATATTCTAGTTTTTGGAGATGCACAAGTAACATCAGTAAACATTTGGCTGCTGTTTCCACTTCCAGAAAAAGTGCTGTGTGAACCCACCTTTTGCAACCATGTTAAAAATGATAGTTGGCACCCTCATAGTGAAGCTTTCTATACACTGCATTTTACATGCTATGCAATGTTTTTTCTAACTGTGTGCATTAGCCTTTATAAATCATCTAGACATGGGTTATAAAATTCTCAATAGAACATTGCTTTTGTCAAATGGAATCAACATCTCAATCTCTCTCTCTCCCCCCTCCCCCCCTTTCTCCATCTTTATCCATCCCCTCTCTCCCTCTCTCTCTCTCTCTCTCTCTACTTCAGGAGAGACAACTGTCTGCATACCCCTTCATGGAGATTTTTAAAGGAGATGTGATTCAGTACATGTGTCCACTGGAGAACCAAGAGAGCTTTTTCGTGCCTGAACTCCTAGAGAAGCAAACAAAAGATGAGGAGAAACCAGAGGAGGAGGTGGAGGATGATGAGAAAGATGACAAAGCCGATGATGTCACAGAGACAGGTAGAACATTTTGAGGTCACAGAGGAGCTCAGGTAGTGTGTTAAAGGATGCAGTGTCATTATGAAGTTACCAACACTGGCTTGATGTAGCTGAGAAGAGACAGTTATGCCATTGTGATGTCATGTACATTCAGTAAGATGGCATAATGATGTCACAGTGACACAGTGCAGAGGCAGGTTGGAATACAGTGTCACAGATAATGGCCATAACAGCTCTCTCTCTCTCTCTCTCTCTCTCTCTCTCTCTCTCTCTCTCTCTCTCTCTCTCTCTCTCTCTGTGTGTGTGTGTGTGAGGGAGACTGCTGTGTATATAAGTGACCTCGTTTGAGTTTATACTCTTTGGTTGGTTTCTCTCTCTTCCATCTTTCATTTTTTGCACCATTCAAGGTCTTTCTTTGAACAGTTTTAAATCTGTCAGTTCAGTAAACAGGGCTTTTTTACACTCCGGGGCAGGTCGGGCTGAACACTGGGCCAGCGGTCAGCAGAATAATGTGCCTGTGCACGTGTATGCATGTGTGTTATGTTTTTAAAGTGGCAGTTTGGCCAGAAATTAAATATACATAAGATTGCAATTCCAGTCAGTCAGCCATTATGTGTGATGTCTGAAGTTTGCATTTTACACACTGGAGCAACTTTAAGTGCAGGAATAGTATACATCATTTTGAAAGACTTCTGTATAAACAGTGAATGCATTTGAGATTTGCTATAAAATGAGTACACAGAAGTAAAAGCTTGAATTTCGTCTGGAATTTTACGTGTAAAATTAAATGATGTGGTCTAAATGATGTGGTCTGTTCATATTACTTCCTTGTAGTTTAAGCTAACAAAGCAACCTGTGCATACCAATCAAGAATGCAATGACTACACTTTGAGTAGAGATGCAGAATTTGTAGTGTCTGTATTCAATTGTTAACAATATTTGATGATGCATCTGTTATACTCTAGAAGAATAAAATGCTTTAACTCAGGCCATTAAAATAAATATTACACTTTTACTATTTTTTATACATGTTTGGCATCAGCATCAACAGGAACGTGGAATAATATCAACATCAGTCCAGAATGCCCATACTGATGTAAGAGAAAGAATTTGTGAATGTACATTTTTAGCCACATTATTGCTATAAAATACATTAAAAGGCTAGTATTATAGCTTATTAATCTTTTGAAATGAATGAGTTTGATGTAGAGGATAAACATCATTAACATAACAAAACATGTCTTTCACCCCTTAGTCCATCCAGTCCATATATGAGAACTTATATATATATATATATATATACTACTGGTCAAAAGTTTTAGAACACCCTAATTTTTCAAGTATTTCTTATTGAAAACTACTCAGTTTGATCTCATTGCACTTTGGAATGAAAGCAGAGGAGTTAATTAACAGCTCATGGAATCAGTTTATAGACCATAACGTATTCTAAACTTTAGATTCATCAAAGTAGCACCTTTGGCAGATATAACAGCTGAACACACTTGTGGCATTCTTTTTATAATAGACATCAAATATTCTTCAGACAGTTTTTCACAAATCTGCTGCAGAAGTTCACATAAATGTGTGATACTTGTAGGTTTGCTTTGCTTTCAATCTTCTGTCCATTTCATCCCAAATCAGCTGGATGGGATTTAAGTCTGGAGACTGTGCTGCTGCTTCATGTTTTCAAGCTGACCATCTTGTTCTTTTTTCCTGAGGCAGATCTGGTAGAGCTTGAACTTATATTTTGGGTCATTATCTTGAAGTAGGATGAATCCCTGATCAATAGACCAACAGAGTTCTAAAACTTGATCGGTAGAGTGTGTATACATGCATACACACACACACACACACACACACACACACACACACACACACACACACACACACACACACACACACACAATATGACCATATATTTCAGAGCATCTGATAATTAAGGCAAGCAATCTGAAGCCATGTGAAGCTGATGAACATAGAGGCTCCAGACAGTCAGTTTTACTTCTTTTTGTCCTGTGGAGTTAGAATGATGAGTGACCTTAAAGATTGATGTTACAGTTCAATGTGGAGCACTACTCTACACAATCACTCCATCTAACAGCTAAGCCGCATGTGTGCCTGTGTGCCTGGATTTGTATGTGTGTAGCTCTCTTAATTAAAGACCAATCAATCATGGCTGCTCAGCTGGATCTGACAAGTGCAGGTTGTGAATCAAACTCCTTCATTTGGGAGATTTCAGAGCACTCACCTCAGACACCCTCCCCATCTCAATCGTCTCTGTGGAAACTTGAAATGCAGAACATTCGATTTGCCCGTTAAGCAATGCTTTATCTTCTGTTATGGTCCCACAGACTGATAATAATGAGATTCTTACAGCTACAGTATGGACGTCATGGTCATTCTCCACAGCAGTCACTCTAATAGCAGCATGCATAATGCGTACTGTGTGCATTAGTAATTAGTAGATGTGTAAGTCTCTCTCTCACCACTATACACTGGAGGAACTTTTTAATGAATTATTTTTGTCATTTTAAAGACAGTTACAGTACAGATAAGCTACAAGTCTTATACAGAGATATGCTACTTTAGGTGTGTCCAGTCCATATTAAAAGTTGTCAATTAATATATGTCATTGCAACTACAAACAGCAAACAGTAAATTACTGGTTTGGGACTCTGTGCAGGTGCTAGTCCTGCTGGAAAAGGAAATCAGCATCCCCATAAAGCTTATCAGCAGATGGAAGCATTAAGTGCTCTAAAATCTCCTGGTGGACAGCTCTGTTGACTTTGGATTTGCTAATTCACAGTGGACCAATGCCAGCAGATGACATGGCACCCCAAACCATCGCAGACTGCGGAAACTTGGACTTCAGTCATCTTGTATTATTTGCCTCTCCATTCTTCACTCAGACTCTAGGACCTCGATTATAAAAAGTAATGCAAAGTTTACTTTTATCTGAAAAGAGGACATTGGACCACTGAGCAACACTCAAGTTCTTTTTCTCCTTATAATGTAGAATTCACTGTTCCACCAATGATGGCAAAATGTCTTGACCTACAGCAAACAGGCCCAAACCATGATGCTACTAATAATACTTCAATGTATTTTGGTCTCATCTGTCCACAAAACAATGTTGCAATACATTTCTGGCTTTTGTCTTGTGTGATCTTTAGCAAACTGCAGATGGGCAGCAGTGCCCAATCCATTTGTATACAGTCTGTCTTACTGAGAATTGGTGGAGTCCAAATTCTTTAGAGATAGTTTTGTAAACTTTTCCAGCCTGATGAGCATCATCGACTCTTCACCTGAGGTCCTCAGAAATCTCCTTTATTAGTGCCATGATACACTGCCATAAACATGTGTTGTGAAGAGCAGATTTTGTTAGATCCCTGTTCTTTAAGAAAAACAGGCCACCAGTTCACACCTGATTGTCAACACATTGATTGACAGTCAGGTGTGATGGATTTATATTGGATCATTTTCCTCAATAAATAAATGACCTGCGTTTCCCGAAAGCGATTTATGAACAACTTTAATAAGAACGACGTAACTTTAAGAACGCTATTTTTCTGACTGTTTCCCAAAAGCCTTCTTATCTTCCAAACTTACAACCGAGTCCCTAAGTAGCACTTAGTTGACTCCGCCCTCGTTTCTGCATCAAATAGGCTCGGCCAGTCGAAAACTGAACCACCGATTTACAAACATTTATTCATTATTTAGCCACAAAGGTATCGGTATGTAAAC
>BRDA01000064.1:60333-80524 GCA_036984385.1 Crenuchus spilurus | reverse complement strand
TACTGTACCAAATATTAATATTGATTTTCACAGGTGTTCAAATACTTATTTGCAGCAGTAACACACAAATAAATTATTAAAAAATCATACATTGTCATTTCCGGATTATTTCTTTTAGATTATGTCTCTCACAGTGGACATGCACCTAAGATGAACATTTCAGACCCCTTCATGATTTCAAATACTTCAAAGGGTGTTCAAATACTTATCCTCACTGTAGGTTGTATAGATGGACATACATCAGCCATAATTTAAATGGCCTCTTTGTCTCTACACAGTATTTATTCTTGCCATATAGATTAAATGCACTGATACTGCATCCCAGTCCAGTTCACATGGCTCTTGGGTAGAGAGATAGACGATAAAGCATTATATTTACTGCTTTCTGAAGATGTGAATATTCAGAATATTTACATGAAATTCTTCTTCACTGGGAGTATGACTTCATGCTCTTTTGGCACTTATTTTCTGATCTTGGATTTGCCTCACCTTTTACATTACCAAAGTTTTATATTTGCTATTAAAAAGTCAATTGATTCTGTTTCCTCTGCGATGATTCATTGCATGTTGAATGACATTTAAGCCCATTTAGAAGGCAGGAAGGCTCAAGGTGTGCTCTGGCACTTGTCTTAATCAGTTTTGAAAAGGTCTCATGGAGGCTGCACCTATTGTCTCTCCCTCCTATTTTATGCACAATGAGGACAGAGCTTTGGCTTAATTGAGATGCCATAACTGATTTGTCGGAAAAAGGCAAGATGAGTGAGGGTGAGGGATCAGTTCTCTCCCAATGAAGTGATACTGACAGCAAGAGGCAAGAGGCCACACCTAACGCTCTCTATCAGAAAAGAGACGGATGTAGAATTAGGAGCCTCTCTCACACACACACACGGGTTTGTTTTTATCCAGTGTCAGGACATGAGGTCATACATATGTCCTATACCTATCCAAAGGTCTTCACTTAAACTTTTATTTACTACCATTTGTCTTGGCAATGATCTAGGAAACAACAAAATATCTCAAGCAGCCCGTCACTTCCCAGTCTTGTTCCGTGTCACATGCTCTGTGTTTATTTTACATTTGCCGTAATGTCTCCTCATGCTCTTTTATTTATGTTCATGTCATGTCTACATGTCATGCACTTTTTTTCATGCACCTGTCTTCCTTAGTGGCCTTGTCAGTCATTGTAATGTCTACCTTGCATAGTCACACCATCTTATTGCTATAGTCTTTAGTTTATGTCAAGTTCTGTTTCACAGCTACAGTGTTTGTAATTAAAGCCATGGTTTTGGACACCACCACTGGGTTCGTCTCCTTCTGACCCTAGCACCTTCTGACAATGTACAAATAAACAAAATAAATACAAAAATAACAAGAATTTCTTATTTTGAAAAGTTGATATTTTCTTCTTGGTGATATTCTCCTTGATGCTCCAGCTATTGCATCAATTAAACTTCCATCAGCAGCACTTGATTTATGATAATGAAGTGTTGACTGGCCAAACAAGGTATTTGATGATCAATACATAATACTGGACTGTTCGAGGAGAGGTTTGGAAAGGTTTAAAACAATGCAGTATTCATTGACTGACTGCATAAAGGAGAACATCTGGGACCAAACTTTGTTCTTCTTTTTAGCCAAACAAGAAATCTGCTTTACTTTTTACTGTATTTAAGTTAATTTGTGTTTTTAAGTTAAAGCACAATTATTGCCTACAAAAATTATAAATACCATGTTTAAGTGTGTAAAATTTTGCACAATTTTTTTTTTTTTTAATAATTTACAAAAAGTTGAATGGCTGGGCTTTTCAATTACATTCACTTTTCAGATGTGTCCTCCTGAGGCTTCTTTCAGGAGACCCAGAAAACTGTGAGCATCAATTTTTCAGCTGATGGTTGACTTTTGAACTTTTTCATGGTCAGCAATTGAGGTCTCCAAACTCTGCTGTTTACTCTCAAGCTTGTAGTGATGAATCTATGTCTCATCACCATTGTAAGAAACTTTCACCTTCCTTACAGTATCGTACAACATCTTACAGTGCATATACATATGTAGACAGAAAAATCCTGATAGTAGTTAGGTCTGCAGAGAAGATCATTGAAGCCTCACTCCCAGTTCTATCAGACATTTATAAAGATTGATGTGTCAGAAAGGCCTCAAACATCATGCTGCACCCTTCTCACCAGCCCCACCACCTCTTTGTGTTCCTGCCCTCTGGTAGGAGGCTGCAGAGCATCTGGGCCAAGATCCTCCACACTATGCAACAGTTTCTTTCCTCGGGCCATCATGGTAATGAAATTCCTCCACAAGCTGCCCCTATTCCTCCCATCAGGGACTTAATGAGATGGAACTGAATGCACAATTCCAGCTCTTTTTTTATCCAGCATTTTAAAGATCTACCCATCACTTTTGTTGCTTTTTGATTTGTTTGATTTGTTTTTTAAATGTATTGAATGTCTCTAGTATGTTACAAAGTGTGACGTCTTGCTGATGAGCATTAAGATCTGTGGAGAAATTGTCTCTCACTTTTGAAAATGCTGAAATTTTATAATGGATGTGACAATAAACTAAACTAACTAATATGTATATCAGCCATTTATAATTCTACAGTCATAAGGCTTTTGACTTTTATTAGAAATATTTTATTATTGTATAGTTGTTCTTTCAGTCTTTGATTTTGTATTAACTCTGATTTTCTATGCTAAGTGAGCCTTTGATGTAGATATGGCAGATGGAAATGTTATTTGTTCATTTTTGTATTGTGATATGGTATGCTAGCTTTATTTTCTGATAGTTTCAGCAACTCACAGAGAATAAAATGTGCTCTGCACTGAAGGGAAAGCATAATAACCAATTAATTTTAGCTTTGACAGTTTATATTATTCCTCAAGTTTGTTTAACTATATACTGGCTCTCTAGAGTATTTGTAATGTATTTACAGCTGTAATTCCAACATATTTCACTTCTAGAGCACATTCACTGTGGACAGTCTTGTAGTGGCCTACCTAGGACAGATATGGTCTTGAAAGCAAGTAATCATATTCCTCATCATTAATCATGCGGGTGAGATACACATGGTTTAATAAGACAGATTAAAGGAAACCTCAGTGAAGTGTGAAGAATTATATGAACTGCTGACTAGCTACCTCAGTAGACTGTCTCGTAAATGTCATGCAGGGAGTGTAAGTGAATGTCATGGGGAAGAAGTTAATATGAGCAGATTTCCTTTCAGAATGAAGATAAAAAGCTGCTCAGCTGAATCATATACTGTACTCATCCAGGATGGGAAGACTGTGGGTGGTGAAAGCCAGATCTTAATCACTTAAGGAAAATAAGTATTTGAACACCCTGCAAATTTGCAAGTTCTCCAACTTAGAAATTATGGAGGGTCTGAATTTCTCATCTTAGGTGCATGTCCACTGTGAGAGACATAATCTAAAAGAAAAAATCCAGAAATCACAATGTATGATTTTTAAAATTATTTATTTAGTGTGTTACTGCTGCAAATACGTATTTGAACACCTGTGAAAGTCAGTGTTAATATTAGCCTTTGTTTGCAATTACAGAGGTCAAACGTTTCCTGTAGTTTTTCACCAGGTTTGCACACACTGCAGCAGGGATTGTAGCCCATACCTCCACACAGATCTTCTCCAGATCAGCCAGGTTTCTGGGCTGTCACTGTGAAACACGGAGTTTGAGCTCCCTCCAAAGATTTTCTATAGGGTTTAGGTCTGGAGACTGGCTAGGCCACTCCAGAACCTTGATATTGTTCTTACGGAGCCACTCCTTGGTTATCCTGACTGTGTGCTTTTCAGCCTTGAGAAGGTTTACAATTTTGTCTCTGGTGTCTCTGGTCTTTGGACAGCTCTTTGGTCTTAGCCGTGTTAGTAGTTGGGAGTCTTACTGATTGTGTGGGGTGAGCAGGTGTCTTTATGCAGCTATCAACCTCAAATCTCAAAGTGGAGTGGAGGTGGACTTTTTAGAGGCAGACTAACAGGTCTTTGAGGGCCAGAATGTTTGCTGATTGGCAGGTGTTCAAATACTTATTTGCAGCAGTAACACATAAATAAATGATTAAAAAAATCATACATTGTGATTTCCAGATTTTTTCTTTTAGATTAAGTCTCTCACAATGGACATGCAAATAAGATGAAAATTTCAGACCCCTCCATGATTTCTAAGTGGGAGAACTTGCAAATTCACAGGGTGTTCAAATACTTATTTTCCTCACTGTATATATATATATATATATATATATAGATAAGATATAATAAAGATAAGATATAAAATACAGATATTTTATATTAATAGAATATTATGGTCAGCATTAAATGTTAAAGTTATTTATTTAGATTTTAACATTCTCCCTGGTCTTTGCATTAAACATTTAGTATATTCTTGTTGTTGTTTTTTTTAAATAATAAACTCTTTAAACTTACTGCCAACAACATGCAGGAGACACAAAAACTGAGCCAAATAGTGGCTGTACTTCCTCACCCTACTACCACAGAAGACTGAATATGTGGAGCAGTGTCACAATGGCCACAGTGGACCAGTTAATAACCTCTATAATGAACACAGGATCAGTGAGGAAAGTGTCAAGGGTCACCATTAAGTGAATACTATTTTGTCTGGGCCTGCAAAGCAGAAGCATGCTTAAGATTATAATATTCTGACATTACTGTATGTGTGTGTGACTCAGGTCTACACTTGCATATTGTTCTCACACATCCAACACATCAACTATAAGAACAGAGTTCTTACTTACCACCTCATGCATGTGCCATTATGAGATCAGTGTTATTTACTTCACTGGTGGTATTAATGTTGTGCTGGTCGGGGTATTACATACAGTCTTATGCAAAAGTATTGAAGCTCTAAGTGATTGTATGTAATACTTCATCTTTACATGGAAAAATAATAGTTTTCCAAAATTCAGTAAATAAAAAGTAATTGAGAACTTACGAAATAAATAAAACATGTAGTGTACCCAGTGGGCCCAAACTTTTTTTCTTGGTAAATGGTAAATTCTCCAGCTGAATCACAGATGTTTAATACTCATTCTGTCTTGTTTACACACAAGAAGCTTCTTTGGGATCATTTTTGACAATATTTGGCATCACATGCTCTCAGAGGACAGAGTTATTGAATTACTTGGCAATTAGAGCTCTCACCTGGTGTGTCTTAATATCAGCACAGCTCTTTCCATTAAGTGACAGTAACTCTTTAAAGCTGAAAGCACTTATAATCTCTGAAGACAGTGACTAAACTTAGGAAATAAGACTGAGCTGGCTTTTGTAAAGTATATTCAAGTCAGTTTAAGGCAACTTCAGGTATTGGGTCAGTTTATGTACTGGGATAGAAATGGCTACCACCTTAATCTTATACTGATGTAACATGACCATGTGAACCAATAGAAAGGTCATGTCACTGGGTTATGCTTTATTTTACCTAGTCTATTTCATAGTAGTTACTTGTAATATTAATGTATGTACTAGGTGCTATTCCCATGTTCCAAATCATTCAGCTACTCCTTATTAAGCAAGGGTCTTCACTTAAGGAACAGAATTATATCATATGTTGTAATTAATTTGTTTGAAGTTGAATTTCACTCATCCTGTCCTTACTCCAGACTATCCCAGATATTTTACTGTTTAAAGATACAAATCTGCTTCTTTTTTTAAAAAAAGTTAATGCAATAAACTTTTAAGATACGCAGCTGGACTTGTGCAGTACCTTTTTGTGACTGTGAGGAGTATTTTCTTAAAGATTGATATTTTCTCTGTGCATTAAGTGAGCTCCTGTACCTTCCCTAACCTTCTCTTAAGCTTACTGCCTTTGTGTTCATCTTGGTCTGTCTAAAAGCTGTTTTTGACACTGTTGCAGGTGAAAGCTGTCGACTGGAGAGCAGTGCAGTGATTCAGGAGGCATCTGTGTCTGAGAGCAGAGAGGCTGCAGAGGACCCACCAGCAGAGCAGCAGAGTCCAGAACAGGACGAGGGAGATGGACAGAGTGAAGATGCTGACCAGGGGGCCAAGGGCTCCAGTGAGTCTTTGGGCAGTGGCTCCTCATTTGAAGAATTGGACATGGACATGGAGGAAGCGGACAAGGAGAGGAAAGCTGGAGAGGAGGAGCATGTGGTGAAGGACAGTGAAAAAAGTGCATGATGAAGTGAGAAGAAGAAAGGGATATAGTATGTAAGAGGTGCTGTGTGAGAGAGTATGTGTGAGTTTGGTGGAGTTAATTATACCTATTTGTTTGTTAAGGATACAACAAATTGTTTTTTCCATTCACTCAGTGTCCAATTTAAACAGATATACAAAGCAAAGTTTCAGATTTGTGCTCTTTCTGCCACAGCTAATAAGATGCCAGCCTAGGTTTCAGTACTTGTTTGAAGTAATAGTTGTAGCATTATAACCAATCAAGTCATAATACAGTTGATCACTTTTACCCCTCAAAGCTAATGCTGTACTGCCAGTCTGAGTATCACATAAAAAATAGAATATTGGGAAAAACTTGTTCATAATTGAACAGCTGACAGTATAATTCAAATTAACAAAGTTAAAGTGACACACTGACCAATGTGCTTACAATGTGATCTCTGTATTTAACTCATCCATGCAGTGAAACACAAATACATAGTAATCTAAGGGGTAGTAAGCACACTTGCTCATTGCAGTGGGCAGCCGTATTCATGGTGCCCAGGGAGCAGTTGAGAATTAGGTGCCTTTCTCAAGGGCCCATCAGTTTTGTCCTGTCAGATCAAGGCATTGAACCAGTAATATTCTGGTCACAAGGCTGTTTCTTTAATCATCAAGCCCACATCTGCCCCCAAACAATGTTTTGACGCAAAAAATCTATTTTGGCCAAAATGACAGGGCAGTTTAAGTTTGTGTGATTTGTGCTGGCTGCTAAACAGAATTCCTAATTATCACAAAGTTTGTTTTGAGACCCCTCCCTGCCTGTGATTGGTCCATATAGTATCAAATAGTCCATGTGATCCATAGGATTGGAACCTCTAGTAATGCTTTGGATTGAATTTGGTGGAGAGCCCCACAAGTCTTACTGCTCCAGAGATGCCCTGATGCAGTGACTAAACCAAAATGATTTGGCACTTGTCAAAGTGATTGAGGTCTTCATGCCTGTCCATTTCGGCTGCATCCAACAAGACAACTATGAGAATCAACTGTTCTCTTACTGTCTACTGTATCTCAGACCTTCACATGCACCACAAATCATTATTATCCACTTTGTCTGTTTGAATGTGGTCTTAATGTTTTCACTGGTTGTTTATTGACTTTCTATTCTACAGCTGATTAATATTAATTTGTCTAAATCACATTTTATTGGAAAATTCTACTTATTGTATCTTTATTATTTTATAAAAGCTGTAAATAATTTTGAAAAAAACAACAACATGACAAATCACTCATTTTAGAGTCTTTGCTTTAAGACAGTAAAATGATTAATCTAAACCTAAAGCATTTAGAGCTTTGCATTGTATTTCTGTACAGTGTCTTTTGAGGTTTGTCTTATTCCTGAAGTGAAAAATGCATAAAAATTTTGAAATTGACCTCTTCATAGTTATCAACCCATTACTAACTAATAAATGAAATATTAACCCAGACTATATTCTATTAATCTTTTAGAATATATTGATATATAAAGTAAATGTAGATAACAAAGTAAATATCTGATTATTTGATGACCTATTTTCATTATCAGGCTTTGTCTAGACTGTTGGTTCATCATGGAGTTTATTAAAGGTAAAGGTTATTATTCATGTTAATAACTTAAGTGTTCACAAAACACTTATCATTCTTGCATGTGACAGATGTGTTTGTTGTTGACAACTTGAAAGAAATGTATGAACAAAAGGATTAAAATAAGTGTAATCTATGATTTCTATGCATTGTTTCTGTATTTTAGTAATCAGTGTGTTGAAGTGATGATCAAACAGGAAGGCTTTATGTCTTGACATTGCAGGCTTGCTGGTGTACTGTGTACATGTGTAGTTTAATTCTTAGCTCATAACAGTCATCTGGAATGTAAAATGTTAAATTTCCCATTAACATACAAGTTATTTACTGAATTTATATATATATATATAATTTATTGTACCACTTTGACTGTAGGTCAGTATCTTTAATGTCTGAAGATATTAATCTATAAAGCAAACAAAAGCATGTGGGGGGGTGTGTGATCACCTTCTTTGCACTAACATTTAGTGTCTCCTCACTATCATTTATGGATTTACGTTATCAATTATGACTTTACACTAACATTTACTTTGCACTAACATGAATTACTTTACACTTACTGAAGATGTTACACTAACATTTATATGAATTTACACTGATCATTTTTAATGTAATGTATGTTTTTATACTATCATTTAGAACTTTACAGAAACATTTATGCCTTTAACATTTACTTTGCACCAACATTTTTTACTTTACCCTAACATTTGTCTTTATACTAACATGTATGAGGTTATATTGTTATGTCTTTACTTTTAATATACTGTTTTTACACATATTCCTTTAAAACTTTACAGAAGCATTTAGACATTTACACCATCATTTAGAACTTTACAGTAGCAAACGTTTTTACATATGATATTGCAAATGATATTACACAATATGACTTCCATTTATGTCTTTACACTATTGTTTGTCTTTACATTAACATTTATTACTTTAACATTTAGAATTTTAAATTATAATTTGTCTTTACACTATTATTTCTTTACTTTTTTCTTTTATTACCTTAAACTATTGTTTGTCTTTAAAATATAATTTTTATGTTAACATGTATGTCTTTACACTTTTATCTACTTTAACATTTGTCTTTACATTTGTTTGTTTTTACCTTAACATGTATGACTTTTAACATTTAGAACTTAACATGATCATATATGTCTTTACACTAACATTCACAACTTTATTATAAATTACTTTAACATTTATTACTTTACACAATTGTTTGTCTTTACAATATTATTTATAGCTCTACACTATTAATGCCTTTACAGTAATATTTGTCTTTACACTATTATTTGTCATTACACTAGCATGTATATCTATATACTACCATTCACAACTTTACACTATAATTTAGAATGTTACAAAAAATGTATGACAAAAATGGCATATAAAGTATACCAATATAAAAACTGAATGTGTGCAAAAATTGACTCCCACCTACATTTTTCCAAGAAGGCAGACAAAATGGAGCAGGTGGTTGTCTTCCACTGTTCTCTACCACTTTTACAGAATCCTTCATTGATTTCTGTTAGTTGGACAGTAGTTGAATGTGGATAGGTGATTGACTGAACTGAAGAATGTCTCAGTGTGAGATCACGCAGCTCAATGCATCAGTACAGCTCACCCTCATTGTGAAACAGCAGTTCACCCTGATCCTCCTAGTGGACAACATAAGCGTTTGCTGTTTACACCGATAATCAATATTTACAGCGCTTCACAAGATCCAGCCTCAGTGGGGCTCTTACCATGTGAATGTGTAATCATGGCTTCTTATTAGCAGAGAAAAACACAGGACTGAAATGACCCATTGCTTATGTTCAAAAGGGGGCCTTAGGTCAGTTATAGTAACAGCCTCAGACTGAGGAACTCTACAGTACCTGAAGTGAAGGAAGGTGGACATACTATGCTTTCAAAAGCTTCAATCAGAAATTATAACTTCAAATTACAGCTACAGAGTATCAAATTACAACCCCAAATCAGACAACATTGTGACCGTATGGAAAATGCTACAAAAATATGCAGTGTTTCTTGCATTTACTTTAATTCTTTAATTTTATTTCAGTGCAAGACAGTATGAAACGGTATGAGTCATGTTTTGTCTGAGCAGCTTCATTGTCAATTTAAGGCTAGTACTGAGCTTAAAAAACAAACTAAACAATGTTGTGTTTTCAAACAGGTGGTGTCAACAAAACTAAGCTGAATGCTCATGATCCCTGATCCCTCAAATGGCACTGCGTCAAGAACCGTCATTCATAAATAGCTGATAACCACGTGAGCATGGGATTACCTTGACAAACAATTGTCTGCAACTGGGCAGCAGCACTGCAACATGGAGCAGCACTCAGAAATGCCACTTACGTAAAACTTAACTGTGCAAAAAAGCTTTATGTTAACCATGACTTGAAGTGGTGTAGGCATCTCTGGGCACAGAGACATCTGGAGTGGACCATTACACAGTGGAAACTATTCCAGATTTTTGTGCTCTGGGCCAAAGATGAAAATGACTAATCAGACTGTTATCAATAACAAGTCCAAAAGCCTGAGTTGTGTCAGTGCTCTTGGAAAATGTCATTTACACTTCTGAAATGTACACTAAGAATTAAAAGCAACATATACTGCCTTCAAGGCAGCATCTTTTCCAGGGATGTCTATGCATTTTTCAGTGAGACAATGCAAAACCACCTGCTGCACACATTACAAAGGCATGGCTGCTGAGAAAGAGGGTACAAGTACTGGCACTGCCTGACACCCTGACCTGAAATGCAGGAATGAATATATATACTGTATATTTATATATATGGGGCGTAGCACCAAATTCTGGATCCTATGCACAAGCAGTGCACAAGGCCTCCCCACTTATTATTACATATTATTTACTTTAATATTTAAAGGAAAATAAATAAAGTTCAAGACTTCTCAAGGGCCTTCCCCCACTTAGGGCCTTGGTAACTCTTTTTAAAAAATCTAATTAATGTACTTTTTTCATGCTGTCCCAAAAGTATAAACTCATCTATGTGGTAGATATGAAGTAAGTATAATATCTTGGATGAACTGCTAAACATTTCTGTAGATGTTTTTTTAAAGAAGCATTACTCTAAATGAGATATGTGACATTGAAAGAAAATCATGGTTTAAAGTTTCTATATCAGTTAAAACTTTTTGGGGGTAATACTTTAATGTAGGGTAGCATATGCTTCATAAGGTTACATGACTCCTACATGAGCGTGTTATGAGACATATTCCAATAACTACTATAAAGGTTACATTTCCTAATGAGGACACAACTAGTCTTTATAAATGTTTATGTAGGTTAACGTCATCATGAAGAGCTTATATTGGTATCATGTAGCCAAACAGTAACCTACTGTACATTTTTGACATATACAGTGAGGAAAATAAGTATTTGAACACCCTGCAAATTTGCAAGTTCTCCCACTTAGAAATCATGGAGGGGTCTGAAATTTTCATCTTGGGTGCATGTCCACTGTGAGAGCCCTCCATGATTTCTAAGTGGGAGAACTTGCAAATTTGCAGGGTGTTCAAATACTTATTTTCCTCACTGTATAAATGTATATGTTAAATAATTAGCGCTAAATCATTCTTGAAAATACCCAACTTACTGTATATACCCTTTATGCTGTATGCAATGGTGCTGGACTAGCATGATGCATAGTTCAACAAAATGCAAATTATAGACATCAGAGAAGTTATTAAGTGCAAATATGTTGCACTCTTAAAATTGTGATTTTCAAGGGTTCATTAGTAAAGAAAATTGATATATATATAGAGAGAGTCATGAACATTCAAAGAACCCTCTACGTAATTAAAAGGTTCTTCTTTACACGGTGAAAGGGCTCTTCAACGATATGTTGTAGACGCTTGTATACTAAAGCTTATATGTATATGTGTGTGTGTGTGTGTGTGTGTGTGTTGAGAGATTTCTGGGTGTAGCGCTTGTAAATGTCCAAGAGTGATGGGAGAGAGACCCCAATGATTTTCTCAGCCATCATCACTATACACTGGAAAGTCTTGCAGTCAGATGCAGTGCAATTCCCAAACCAGACAGTAATGCAGGTGTTCAGGGTGGACTCTATGGTTCCTCTGTACAAAGTGGAGAGGATGGGGGGTGGCAGATGAGCTCTCCTCAGTCTTCTTAGAAAGTAGACACTACATTACACTACAGTAGGATGTAGTGCTGCCTTTGGAGGGTCTCGCATTAAGTAACAATATAACTTTCTTATAAGCTTGTTGTCCTAACAATAGTCAAACATTTTTGGGGGTTTGAACCTTTTTCAAAAACTTTCTGTATATGACCATCCACAAAACATTCAACCTGAAGAACCCTTTAATCGTGGAAAGGGTTTTATGAGTGTTCATGGTTTTTTTAATATTCATGGTTCTATATAACAGTTTTCCCTTCTAAAGAACCCTCGAAGGACCATGTTTTTAAAGAGGGTATCACTAACTCTAGTGTTGATCTCAATAGATCTTGGCATTACATTACAATGTAGTGCTGGCTTTGGCGGGTCTTCCGTTAAGTAATAATAAATTGTCCTTAATATTTCAACAGCTTTTACTGGACCATATGACGTGTGAGATCTTCACAGGTTCTGATTGGTTCCAGTGGAATTGCGATGAGCAGGAGGAGGCGAAAGGTCAGAATGCATGCTGTTTTCTCTCTGTGTCCTCCTGGGACATCTCACTGCTCTCCGCGCGCCCACACTGGCCTCAAGTCACAACTTGTCTGTAGTCCCAAAGAGGAGAGGCAGCGATGCTCTGAGCGAGTGTCTGAACACACAGCCTGTATGAGCGCGTGTCACAGCCCGGCGCGCGGCCAAATCACTAACAACGCGCGGCGAGGAATGTTCCGGCGCGCGCAGACTGACAGACAGACTGACTGACGGGGTAGATCAGTGTGGAGACGGTGCTGTTGTGGCTGCATCTCTATCACTGATAGGCACGTCGATAGTCGCAGCAGTGCGCAGTTTTTTTTGCGGGATTTGTTGCGTATAGATTGAAGTAGCGAACTTTAACTGCTGCTATAAATGTCAGGAAAACCGGACACCCACCCACCAGGATAGGTGACTTGTTCGCTGTTGGAAATGCTTGTGTTTTTGAAAACGAGCTTCTTGTGAGGTGTTCAGAGCTCGAGCGCTCGCGCGCGCGGTCAGCTTTAACAGCGTCTAGCACAAGAGCTTTAGCGTACGTACAACAAAATAGTAGAGCATTACTACAGCTTTAATTAAAGCTAGTTTTACGCAGAACACTGTAGTTTTTACTTCCAATTTGCTCTCCGATTGGGTGGCTCCTTACAGCCTGTCTGTATTTACGAAAGTGAAGCTTCAGCACCGCGGACAGCTCCGCACTGACCAAACTTCCCACAGAGCAGAGCTCCGTCCTTCAGCCACAGCTGCTTTGAGGGAGAACAGCACGAGAAGCTGTCCGACTTCAGATGAGACTGGGCAGATCAGGTATGACAATTTGAATGTTTGGTGATGTTATGGCTATGTGTTGATTACAGTGTTTACTGAGCACTCATAGTACTGAACACCTACAGTGTACAGAGCTGACATAGAACACAAAGTCCAAATAGACTGAAAGGGTTAATTCAGCACTGCTGAAGATAAAGGAGATAAAGCCTACACGAGATCTCAAGATCATCCCATGTACAGATAAGATGTCTATGGTTTTAATACAACCTACTGAGCAAAGCAGAGAAGCTGCATTCCCGCGCTTTCGGGGTGTGTCAGTAGAGCCTGTTGGAGAGAATCATCTCTGATCTGCATCTGTTCATCTGTGATGGAGATCTAGAGCAGCACTCACTGGAGAAATCAAACAGTCTCTTAAAACTCTTCGTACAGTTTGACTGAAGTGTTTTGCAGGAGCTCTCTGTGCTTATGCTCTGCACAGAAAGTGAGCTCAGAAGGCTCAGGAAGCTCATCTGCTGCTCAAACTCAGAAACTAAGAGAAACTGGAGGATGTGGATGTGTGTGAATGGGTGAATCAGGAACGTTTCGTCTCAGAACTGCTGGAGCTGAGCTTCAGCTGAGCTTCAGCAGAGCAGGAAGGCGCTTCAGTTCCTCCACTTCTCTGCTGAATATTTCATAGCTGCTTTACTGCTTTTGTCTGACTGTGCAGAATTTTTTTCTCTCTCTTTATAGTTTTCACGTGGACGGAATCACTGATTTTCACTAAAAAACACAACAAATGAGTCCTTATTGATAGTTACTGATAATAATGTAGACTAGTAGTTTTAATAATGTCAACAAAAGTGAACTCTACAGATAATGCCAGCACTGCTGTTAATAATGCTAATGATAATGTTGCTGTTTCTGGTGTAATTAATGTTAACAGTGTATACTGCCACATTGAACATTTTCCATGGCAACACATGCTTCTAGTTCAGAATAAACTATGAGACTGATGCCACTGTTCAGGTTTGGTGTTTCCCACAAGTTGCAACTTGTAAGCTTTCACACAACATTGTGTAAGACATTATAGGACATAGGAATATCATTGATACATACTATGAACATTAGTGATATAGCACTTATTTCACTAATATTGAATATGGTACATTTTTCTTTTTCAAAAACATACTCTAGTTGAAAATAAATACATAGTGTTTGTTTGTTTATGGACTAATATATTCTATTATAGTTTATCCACAGTATCCCTACATCACATGATGCCTTGTGCCATGTATGTATAAGACATTATACTAGAAAACTGTGTATATTGAGCCACAGCATTTATGGATTTTATAATGGATTTAATTTATCTTGAAAAAAAATCTGAAATAAAACTGTTCTCATAGAAAATAATGGGTGACCCCAAACTTTTGAGCATTGGTGTATTGTTACTGAAAGAATTATTCTTGTTAAGCATATTGTTAATAATAATAATGATATTCATAAGATTGCCAATAGACCTAGCAACAATATCACTGGCAATGTTTGCCATTAATAGTATTAGTAATGATGTTAATGATTAAATTTAGGTTTAAAAAGTAATACTATTGCTTTTAATAAAATTATTGATAATTTGCTTGTGCGTGCTATGTGTGTGCAGTATGTCTGACACAACAAAGCATCTGAGTAAGTGGATTCAATTTTTAGGTGTTTTTAGACTCTAACTCTAGGTGCTAAATCCTTGTTTTTTAGGCTGTTTGTCAAGTTGCCAAAGAGGCATTTGAATTATGTTGTATCTAGAACTAATAGCCTGTAGATCATCTGCAAAAGAAAGGCACCTGAATGGTGCTGAAAGTGGAGAATGGGTGTAGTTTAACATCAAGCAGCAGCAGCAAACGGCTGAGATTTTTGATTAGTGTGAATTATTGAAAACTCGGCCAGGACTCCAGAACATTCTCTTATGTCCTACTGAAATTCTGTTTACAAAAAGCCCATACAGCCTTAATGCAAAGTCAATTCACCTGCATCCCAGCTGCCAGTCAGCCACAGGGAGGGCTGTGTGTGTGTGTGTGTGTGTGTTGAACTATAGGTGTAAGCTTGTATCAGAGTGTAGCCAAAGTGCTTTATCACACATTGCGTGTAACAGTGTCTCCTTATCTGCAAGTAACACAGCCATTCCAAGAAATGAGCTGCAGTGAAGTGTTATCAATGCGGAGGTGAGAGTCTCTTGATGGTGCCTTAACCTGGACCACTAATTCCCCCTGCAGGGGTTTGATGAAAGAAAAGCAGCTTTTCTGCTCTGACAACTGTCTCGCAACAGAGGCCACAAAGCTTAAGTCACTTTAGCTAAAGGCATCCTGATAAGTGTCCAGCCAGTCTAAGAGCCTGTGTGTAGAAGGACAGAGATGAGTAAAACCACCTGAAAACTTCAGCAGCCTTGTGAGTGAGTGATGGATAAGTTACCATCATCTCCAAAATAAGTGGTCATTCATGCATCAAAAATACGTGAATCCAAAATGTTTATGTGAATTATGTCTACAAATGAATTATGTCTTCCAATCAGAGGCAAGAAAGCAGAGTCATACACTCAAGTTTTAAACACAGAAATCTTTGATGGTTATCTTCAAGAAGCCAAAAGTGGGAGAGTACACTGTGAAAGCATCCAGGTTTCATTAACGGCTCGCATTCAAATTTTTGAGTTCATTAAACTTTGTTATTTATTTATTATGTAGGCTGATTAGTCGCGACAGTAATACCACTCATTAAACAACGTGAATAACATCTTGTATGAATCTTGGGTCATTAATAGCCCATTAACTAATGATTAATAACTGTGAACAAATTATTAGTTCTTTCATTTAATTAACAAATGATTTGCTAATGATTTACTAATGATTTGTTAACATTTGCAAAAATTAATACAATAATTAGTAACTACATGAACTGTCATTTATAAACATTTGTTTATGTTCAAATTCTCATTATCTAATGATTTGTTCACAGTTATTAATCATTAGTTAATGGCTTATTAATGAAAGTTATTATAAAGTGTTACCAAACCTTGTGAAACACTTGATTCTCATAGATGACTTTGCTGCAGAAAAATATGCAAGTGTGTCAAGGACCAAATAGCCATGGCCATCCAAATGGGTCACAACATCTCCAAATCAGCAAGGCTTGTGAGGTGTTCCCAGTCAGCATTTGTCAGTGTCTACTGACCGCCAGATCTCAAGTCAGTTGAGCATCTGTGGGATGTGCATGGGCTCCACCTCACAACTTACAGGATTTAAAGGATCTGCTGCTAAGTTCAATGAACTCATTTTGAATGCATCACAGTTAAAAACTCATGTAAAACAACGTTTCTGATTGTACTTTTTACAGCGATGCTGTAAAACCATAGAACATGACAATGTCCTGTAATTACATTTAATAGTATTTCTTTGGAAATTGATACTGGAGACATACTTAGAGCCATAAATTCATCTGATTACAATGTGTTTTGCATAACAATCATTTTGAAAAAAAGACAAAAATATGTCTAGAATGCATCAAATAAACATTTAGAAGAGATCAAATGTGAAAAAGATAAAGTTCCCCTTTAAAATCCCAGCTTTATATTGTAATATCAGAACAAAAAGTACTGCACAGGTGGTAACTTTATAAGAGTCTGTCAGGAGAGAGTAGGTGGAGATAATGGAACTTTAAATACATGGATTACACCAGAATCTGGTTCAGTTATGTTCCTTAACTAAAGGTATTAAAAACAAACCCTCAAGACTTCAACCCCAATGGCAAGAAATGCATTAATGCATTTTTTCTAATAGTTTATTACATCCTAAGGCATATTACTCAGCAACTACAAGGACTACAATACAAGCAGGGGTGTTCTTATATTATAAAAGTGTGTAGCCCACTGATTTAAGAGGTAAAAATGTTTTATGTCTGTAATTGTATGAAGTAATGTATCTTAAGTTGTTGTTACATTTTTTACATTCGCAGTCTCTGTATCTGATGGTTATGACAGAGCAGGATTATTTCATTCATCTTTGCAAAGTCATTATTTTTCTTCCCAATACAAATTCTAATAGAGACTAAAGAGTTAAACATATATTCAGAAATACATGAATGAGTGTTTAATTCCATTGAAGATGCCCCCAGTGTCATGAATAGCAGCTGAAGCATAGTACAGGATGAAATATCTCAGTGATATAAAACAAATGTTTTAATTTGTCCCGTGGCAGTGGTTTAAGGTGGTAGCAGAGGACACTGATCTTGTCCTCCAGAGTGCTTCTGGCACATTCCACAGCAGATGGTGTGTTTTCCTGCTGCATTTCTGATGAAGAACTAATGGGAGAGCCCTGGGACTGAACAAGACCCAAGGGACAGGCTTGCTTAAGCATGGGAGAAAGAGTATGTTAGAGAGAAGGAAAGATAGAGAATAGGAAAGCTCATATTACATGAACTTACATTTCCTAACAAATAGACCAATAGAAATAGTGTAAAATAGATAGGAATGAAATCTCATAACAATTGTTTTACTTTTTTTTTTTTTTTTTTTTTCTAGTATTTGCAATTTTCTCCGCCTCTCAATGTAGTAATAGTCAATTATTCCATCCTATCGCGGCTGACGATGGCGAATAGCATGACTGGAATTCAAACTCGCAATCATCTGGTCATAACATCAGCATCTATGTTAAATTATTACATTAAATTATATTCAATATTAAGAACATTCTTCCCAGGTAAAGTTACCATTTCAAACATACAATATAGTGTTACAACAGTAACAATTTTAAGTGCTTGAAATGAGAACTTTACAAAAGAAAACCAAAAGTTTTTAATGTGATTTCTTCTCATAAGTAAAGCAATAATAACAACAAAAAAAAAACAACAAATTAAAATGTAACTTTACGTGCAATTAATAGAAAATATAACCGTTTTGTATGTATATGAACTTTTTGAATAAAATTATGCTGAAAAAATGCCTTTGAAAAACTTTTTCATATCAATTTTTAATGAGCCACTGCACACAATTAAAAATGTTAGCTGTCCGTAACATGGTGGGAACATTTTATGATAAATGACCCAATAGAACTGACCTAAAATTACCTGGAACTTCATACCTTATCTGTATATTAAAGCACATTTGATTTCCTTCCTTGTGTAGTTACCATTCTGTAGATGAGTCTGTAACAGGCATTGATTAAATGTTGATGGCCTTTCATTTAATATACATGTGCATGCACCTGTGTGTGACCATATGTGAATTTCTGCATTACATACATTATTATAAATTAGAAATATAGGAATGAGGCTGGGTGAGAGCACACATGCATACATAAATCCATAATGTGACGTATCAGGCTTGCTGTAATGTGTTTAAAGGCAGAGGAAGGCCAGCATTGAGCGGCTGGCGGCTCTCTGGTGATTGGAGTGTGAATAATGTATAGAGTTAGTGTGGGAGGGGAACAGCAGGAAAAAGCCCACAGCCTCAGAGCTGCTGCTCTGCTAAAGCATCCATCTCTCCCTCTGACACATCACACGACCACTAATAATGACAGAGAGAGAGAGAGAGAGAGAGAGAGATGTGTTAACACCCTCAACTTACAAAACAGGGCACTGAATCACATTTAAAAGCATCAAACACTGTGATAATATCCATTTATGTGCTGTTACTTTTAGACAGGCTTAGAAGATCAATAAACCATGAAGTTTCACGGGGGTGGACAATCTTTTGCGTAAATGTATATATTTTATATGAGGGTACACTTTGTTTATCTATCAACAAGCTTTCATATTCCCTCATTATAAATGTTTTTGGCTGAGCTGTGAGCCATGCTGATGGTTGACTTTTTAACTTTTTCTTGCTCATTGATTGATGATGTTTCCATTTCGATACTTTGGTTGACTCTCAGGGTTGTAGTGATGAATCCATGTCATGTCACCAGTAATGATTCTTTTTAAGAAACTTTCACCTTCCTTACAGAATCAGTCCAAATGTTGTTTGCAGATGTCCAAATGCATCTGCAACAAATCATTGCATGCTGCTGTTCTTTCATGCAAATCATATTTTTGTTGCACTGCAGTCATTCATTCATTCATTCATTATCCCACCCGTTTAATCCTTATTAGGGTTGCGGTTAGTCCCCTACCCTCTCACTGGGCGCAGGGCAGGGCATCACACCATTCAACCAAGCCCAGGACAGGGTGCCAATCCATCACTGGGTGTACACACACACACATCTACGGATAATTTAGAGAACCCAATCCACCTGACCTCCATGTTTTTGGACTGTGGGAGGAAACCGGAGTCCCCGGAGGAAACCCACGCAGACACGGGGAGAACATGGAAACTCCGCTCAGATCTGGACTCGAACCCAAGACCTCAGAGTTCGCTGAGAGTCGAACGTGCTAACCACTAAGCTAGCATGCCACCCATGCACTGCAGTCATAAAGTAATTAATGTAACACATCCAAACCTTGAACCCCAGTTACTATGGGGAGAGAGACCTCATATATATATATATATATATATATATATATATATATATGTAACACCTCCCTAAAGGCGCCCAATTAAATTTAGGGGGTTTACATTTCAATAATGGTGTACTATTAGGATTAACCCTGAGTTAACCACCACTCCCTTCTCAATAACCCAATTTAAGGGTTTAAGTTCAAACTATTAGTGATTAAGTATGTAAACACAAATGTAAAAAAAAATAAACAAACACAATAAAGAAAACCCAGTGAACCCCAATTTGACTCACTTTTATTTATTGAGGTCGTAAATAAAAGAGATATATACACAAAACGAACAAATAATATATATGACGGGATAACACATGTAATAACCTCCATATTGAAATAAATAATCGAATAATCACCACCAATTGAGTCCCAATTAGGATTATCATGTGGTAATAACTTTACATTTGGGGGATTTAAATTAACCCGCGGAAATCCCTCCACAATGTATATATATATATATATATATATATATATATATATATACTC
>BRDA01000064.1:34097-59097 GCA_036984385.1 Crenuchus spilurus | reverse complement strand
TCAAGTAATCAAATAAAGACGGGTAAAAATTGGTTTTGAGTTTTGTTTCTGAGGATGGCAATATGTTTAAAACCCTTAAGTGTTTCATCTTTCACTGCTAGATTTCTAAAAACATCCATTAGGAAAATGAAAGGCATTAGTACCTAGAAAACAATGCAAACTTACTCAGTTATTCTTAAGGTTTAAAAGCCTGGCTCTAATAGCGACTTCTAGCCATTTATGAAGGATTTAAAAGCTACCTCTTAGTGGGAGACTTTATGCATACTAAAGCTAAATTGTTAGTTATTTCTAAAATAAAAATGTACAGACCTGTGTACTATAATGCAACACTTCTCACTGCTGGACTAAAACTAACTGAGAAAGCAAAAGAGCCAGTAGATTCATTTCATGTTTGTAGTTCATATTTTATTTTATTTATTTTATGACTTATGAATTATCTCAAAGTCCTTATAGGCAAGTCTTTTTACTCCACAGTCATCACTCATACAAGACCAGACTCTAATCTTTTTGAATGAGTAGATGCCAAAATATTCCAAATTGAAGGTCAAATTACCATTTCCAAAGCATATGAAACATGAAGATTTCCAAAGCATATTTGAAATCACAGATGAAATCTGACTGAAACCTCATAAATAGTTAGCAGCATTTGACTCAGTTACACATTAATAATGTGCATTTTCTATAATGGGTGGTTGTTTGCTGATGGGCTTTATCCTGAAGGATGGAACTTTCTCTTCAAATAGACACCATGATGAGCATTACTAGCATTACTATTCATATTCCAATTAGTGACTGGTCTTTTTACAACATCTCTGTTTATATTTATATTGTTGCTGGACTAAACCATCCATCCATCCATTATCATAGTCTAGCCTACAGATCGGCTTCCTTTTGCCCACTTGAGGGGAATGGGTGCCCTCTGCCAGGTACAGTTAGTTAGGGGCCACAAATCATGGTCTGGACCAAAGGAGCAAAATTTGGTCCGGCCAAAAGAGGTGGTCTACAAACCAATCAGTGTTGAGTGCAGGAAGATGCACCCCACATAAGAGATGATGACAGCATGTGGGCGTGTCATAATAAAAGTTTTTGGTGAAAAACTCCAAAAATGCAGTGTGAAAACAAACCTAACCAGACCAAATATACAGTATATAAAGTAAGAAACACACAAACCTTGGTTCGGACCATGGTCCAGATTTTCAGTTGTGAAAGCACCCTTAGTATGACGCCTACATCCTGCCATTACTTACATGGGGTGCGTCTTCCTACACTTGACGCTGACTGGTTGTAGAAGGACACGTGTCTGATGCTCTTATATACTTTTATATACTGCTGTTTCCATAGGTTGTTCTGTCATCCTGTCATATCCTTTCTCTCTCATCCTCTCAGAAAACAAGCTGCATGTTTCAGCAATTTTGTGCGTTTTTCCTTTGGTTTGTGGCCCCTTTCATACCTGCTATTTTAGTTCAGACCAAACTGAAAAGTCCAAAAGTCTGGACCAAACAATGTAGGTGTGAAAGTAATCAATGACACCATTGATTGCTTCCAAACAAAGCACGTTTTCCAGAGGGGTTGTTCACCCAGGGCAATAAAAAGGCTAGGATCGCCCCTGCCTCTACTCCTTGACTGGGCACAGGGCATTACACTATCATAACTAAATCCAGGACAGGGCTTCTCTTCTTTACATTATTTGAAATGGTCACCTGTCTAAAAGTGATAAAATATGGACCAATGGAAATGCTCCAAAATATTAAAGTAAAATCTTGTTACATTAGCTTGCATTTAAAGTAGGGGATTTTTTCCTTCTTCTGCGAAGTTACCATTTCAGAGATGTAAGGGTTTTCTCCCCCCAAGAGCGATGATAATATTATATGTGGATATGAATCAACCGCATGGCTAACTACGTCAAATGGAACCTAAATTTGGGGCTGCATGATGTTTGCATTTAGAAGTTTGCATTTAAAGTGGTTGGTGATTTGTAATAAGGTAACAGGCTGGTGCCATTGGGAAGGGTTATGGCAGAGTGGCATTTGATTGCACACTGAGTTTGATTTAAAATCACATGCATTTCACTTTTTATATTTCAGCAGCTCTGCTGGCAGCAAATTCTACTCTGTCAACCAAAATGCTGTTTAGGGAGAGGCTTGACATTCATTTCTTCATTTACATCTCCAGAAGCCACTGCTTCAATCTCTCTCTCTCTCTCTCTCTCTCTCTCTCTCTGCATAGAGATGACCTCACCTCCAGAGAGGTTATTATCATGTAAATGCTGCTCTCCTCACCAGACTGATACTGAAAATGCCTACAGAGATTAGCACCTTGGGTGGGACACACTTGCCGTACCTGTCGTTCTCTCATTCATCTCACATCCCTCCATCCATTCTCTCCTCTTTGCCAGCATATCTCACTCCCACTGTGTCTTCATGTTACCTGGTCAGAGCAGTCTGGCACAGGCAAAGCTGGTAAATTAAAAAGGCCATCTGCTCAAGTGGAAAACAAATGAGACACATCCAAAATTCCTGCCAATTTAGTCCTTAATTACAATGTTTAAGTAATATAAAAGTGTTATATGCCAAAATAATCAAAGTCAGCTAAGACTAGGTTTGCTCGTTAGCTGGATGCATTTTCCCCATAACAATACATGTAAAACTGATTAATCCGTGTCAGCCGGCCAATATACAGTATACTGTAATATGCTAAATAATGTGTTTATATGGGTTTTTTAAAACATAAACGTGACGACGACGACGCTAGTGTAGGCTGGCCGCTAATGAGAGGGAGACCGACGGTGTCCATGTAGGCTGGCAGCTGCATGGTTACACTTATCATATGAAAAGTAAAAGTAAAATGTATCTTAACTTTCTTGTTCACTACCTTTTGCTACCTTAGTGTCGCTTTCAAGAGGCACTTTCACTTTTACTTGACAGCGGTCAAAGGTATTGACTGACCTCTTCTTCTACGCTAGCATCTAGGGGATGCTACGACCGCAGTGCCCCTAGCGGTTTGGCATACTTGATTTACGCTACTCGTTACCTGGAATACTCGTTAGTAGGGATGCTCATAAGTAGGGTTACCACTGTATATATAATGTATATATATATATATATATATTATACAGGGATTGGACAATGAAACTGAAACACCTGGTTTTAGACCACAATAATTTATTAGATGGTGTAGGGCCTCCTTTTGCAGCCAATACAGCATCAGTTCGTCTTGGGAATGACATGTACAGGTCCTGCACAGTGGTCAGAGGGATTTTAAGCCATTCTTCTTGCAGGATAGTGGTCAGGTCACTACGTGATGCTGGTGGAGGAAACTGTTTCCTGACTCGCTCCTCCAAAACACACCAAAGTGGCTCAATAATATTTAGACACAAAGACTTGCTGTCTTGGTCACAGATGTGCCAGCAAGACGAGCACCAACAATTTGTCCTCTTTTGAACTCTGGTATGTCACCATAATGTTGTGTGCATTGTAATATACTATATAACTGTGCTCTTACCTGCTAACTGAACCTTCACACTCTGCTCTTACTGGTGCAATGTGACATTAATGAAGATTGGCCACCAGACTGATCCAATTTAGCCATGAAACCTCCCACACTAAAATGACAGGTGTTTCAGTTTCATTGTCCAACCCCTGTATATTCCACTGTCCAGCTGCAGCTTGTATGCAGTCTTTCAAATTGGTTTTGATTATTCAAAGAGTTTGACCCCAGACAGTATTAACAGATCTTATAAAGTCCAACCTGTCTATGCCACACCTTTATAACACAAATAAACTGTGAAAGGCTTTGATGTGTCTCACAAGTCTTTGAGAGCCCATCCAGTGTGCACTTAAGTATCAAATGTTTGATATATAGTAAGACAAGTGTCAGCTACACAGTAAATCTGCCAGTGTTAAATCAACACTATTAGAGTTAAAATAAACACTCTAAAAGTGTTGATTTAACACTGGCAGATTTACTGTGTATAGAGGCCTTTGGTTACACTCTTAAAATTCTCTTTGGAGCAATTCTGGTGCCCTAAAGATCCTTTCAGTGAAGTGAGATGTGTGTGATTGTGAAGTAATATGGCATATGCAACATAATGCAAAGGCTGATCACCAATTAAAGTGTTTCTCTCAGAATTTTGCGTCCAAATCTTTAACCATTTCATTCACAGACTATGAAAATACATCCAATACACCCAAAATAAAATCCAATACAACTAAACTCCACCAAATACATCCAAATCCAAACCAAATACAGTCAAACCTCTGCCATACACAACCAAAATTCAACCCAGTAATCAAAATCGCGCTCAATTCAACTGAAACCCACCCACTACAACCAAAACCCATCTTGCACTGGTCATATGGATGTTTTTAAAACATCAATTTTGCTTTTTTGTGCCAAGATCTCATTAGCAACTAACTTCATCATTACTATTTCACCCTATACATCTGATGTGATGCATTCAATAAAGCTTAAAATGTCTTTCTGTATTCCATAAAAGGCCTCCACATTACTAAACAGGGTATTATTCACAAAGTATGTTTTGTAGGCACACTGGGCTCATATAGCATTTAAAATTCCAAAGGGAAGCGTGCATTAACCCTACCAAGAGGCAGTTCAGGAGATACATGCCGTAAAAAGATATAGCCAATTTTCACAAGCCACCCCAGAATTCCCACTGGACTCCACTGCTATGTTCACTGGCCAGATTGGCCCTCTCATCCTCTCCTCACCCCCGCCCCCCCATCTCAAGCTCTCTCTCTTTCTCTCTCCCTTTTTCTTTCCTGACAAGTTTCCATGGAAACAAAGGGTAGGGAGAAGACCCTAATGAGTGTGAGGATGGGTCTCACAGAGATGAATGCATTCACTCTTATATATCTTACCCTTATATCTTACACTCTCTCCTTCTGCTCATTTGGACTGATATGTGGTGGGCTGTATGTGGTGCAGTGGTAAGCAGTATCTTAACCAGCATGGATGGATGATGGTGTGGAGCGGGCTAAGTGAACTTTGAGGTGTGAGGTACCTCTTCCAGTACATCACTTTTAAAAAGTGAAAAGTTCCTATATGGTTCTCATGTTGGCTTAGAAGTACAGTTTTTGCAGAACTTACAGAAATCCTTTCGTCTCCACTGAAAGGTAAGCAAAAATGTGGTTCTCTGATGGTACCTCTCTAACGAGCTCTTAAAGGACCCAGATCCCCAATTTTCCTGTAACTTATTTTTTCCCATGAGGTCCACTTTTAAAGTTTGTGTGTTTTTATGCATGGTCATATCAAAATATTATTAGAATGAAGTCGGCCCATGATGCCATTGGACATGATCCCTAACACTTTCCTTGTTGCTCCTGTGTCCATTATAGAGAGTAACATGTCCACTGTGGTACGTCACGTTTTCATTCCCCTCTGGTATCAATGACCCTTGGAGCACCACTGTTATGTCATTGGGAGGCGAGAAGTACCAGAAGCCAATTCACCTTCACTATTTTGGTTATAGAACACCCTACAAAATCAGTGGTTTCATCCTTCACCTGGTACCCTATTATCATGCACTTTTGAACATCAGTCAAATCACATCCTTTGTCCATGATCCTGGTTTTACACTCTGCTACAACTGACTGTTGTGCTCCCTTATATATATATACATGCAGCAATCCCTTATCCCTTAGAATTAGGCTGGTTATGTTACTCTGCCTTTAAGACCGCTATGCGTAACTTATCTCTGTTCTGATTGGCTGCCTGGCTGCCTCACCCAAAACACATTGCAGACTGAAACACTTCAGTGTGACTGGGGCAAGGCTAATCTGCTGTAAGATAGATGAGTGGGTATATGTAAATGCACAGGTTTCCATGACATTTCATTCACATTTTTTTTTAGTTTAGTGTCTATGTATGGACTGGAGTGTGAATGTTAAGTTTTGAAACTTTAACAGGGTTTACATATTGCAACAAACCTATTTATTTCAAAAATAAATTTCCATGATGTGTACAATTTAAAAGTTTTGAGATAACTAGGGATTCCTAGACAGCATTTTATAAGCAGAGTACCTGTAATGTGGTCCTACATGGGAACCATTACAATGGCTTTCACTAGTTTCACTTGTGTTCATTGCAGTTTTCATGTATATTTCCTCCTGTTCAAGGCGTGTTGGGTTGTTGCTCACTTCAGGGCATTTAGGCCCTTAAATGTTTGTTTGTAGTGTAAGGGTCAATAGCATTACACATAACTCCTGCTGAATAAACATCTGTCAAATCTACTTACAATACATACACATGGGAATAGTTAGCATTATTTTTTGGAACTTAGACCATCATGTTGTTTTTCCTTTTCACCTTAATTTCCTTCTGTATTTTTGTCAATGTCATCTACGTTCACAGTGTTCCAACATGCCAGAGGTCAACAAACAGAGCCTTCAGTGCATTAACAGTGAAGAAATCCATTGGATAGGTTTACTAGGCCATTGATGAAAGTCTTGTGATTGATTTTGGTATTGTGGTTATTTGCAGGAAAACTGTCTAAGATGTGAATCTCTGGTCTTCAAAAGACTAGAATTTACAAAACTGTTTCTGTGGCTCTGTTTGAAGTTGGAATATACCATGTCAAAATATAACCAGATATACACCTTCTTATTTGTGAATTCAGTTATTGAAAACATTTTTGTTTTGTTACGTTTTGTTACTTGTCCATAAGCCTGAGGTTTTGTCTGATTGTTTGTTTGTTTGTTGATTGTTTGTCTATCCCACTGTTTTAACCTCTGATTTTACATCTAGTAAACTGTTTGTTAAAACTAATTATGGTTGTCTTGTCTCCTTGACTTATCTCCTCCCACTGGCTACCACATTTCACCTGGTCATATTACTATTGTTACTCCGCCCTTACCCCTAGACACATAACACATGGGGGCTCGTCCGGGATTGTCTGTAACATATCAAGTGGTTAAAAGAAGGCTATTGGACAAAAGAGACACTCAAAGACTACGTGCTCTTTGCGCACGTAACAAAGATACTAATTGCTGTGGTTTTACAAGTGGAGTTGTTGCACATTCTTGCTGTATACAAGACTTGACCTCCTCAACAGTCTGTGGTCACTGTTGTCTGGTTCTCCTTTTCATGATATGCCAAACATTTTCAATAAGAGACACACTGCAGACAGGCCAGTCAAGCACACACACTGTATGTATATAAAGCCATTCTGTTGTAACTTGTGCAGTTGATGCCTAGAATTGTCCTGCTAAGTACCTGTCAAAAGACATTGTCTTGATGTCAGTACATGTCTCTCCAAAATACCAAGCCTCTGCCTTAGTGACACCTTCACATGTATGCAGATCACCCATGCTGTGGGCACTGATGCCATCACAGATGATGGTTTTTGCACTTTTTAATGGTAACAGTCTGGATGGTCTTTTTCATCTTGCATGCAGTCACATACAATTCAATGTCTGTGTCTCACCACAGAAAGAATTTCCACTGTCATTTGATTAATCTCAGATGATTTACTCAGATGATCTACAAAATTAATAAGTGGTTTCCACTTTACATTATACAGTTTCATGTTGCATTTGTTGATGCAGACTGTGGACTGTGGACTGTGTTAAGTGACAATGATTTTCCAAAGTATTCCCGAGCCCACTTGATAGCTCATTTAACAGATCCCTGAATCATTTAATGATGATCTGTAGATGGTAAAAGACCTAATTTTTTTGCAATCTTGCACTGAATGTACAGTATGTATCTTTTGTCCTTCTGCTGAAGCTGCTGTAAAAATTGACTTTCCCCCTGGGATAAATAAAGTTATCTATCTATCTATCTATCTGAAAAATATTATTGTCTTTAAACTGACTAACAATTCTCTCTTGGAGTTTGACACACAGTGGTGAACATGACCCATAATCCCCATTAACAATTACCAGGAGGCTCTTTAGTTAAATGCACATCATGAACACCACTCACAACCTTTAATGCTTCTATTTTCATGTTTTGATTAAACAAACACATGAATCATTGGTGGATTACTTATGAGGCACAATGGTAAAATGGCTTCGTTCCACAGCAGGTTTTTTTCAGGGGTGGGGGGAGATTCCTTCATGGTGCACTACAGAAATAAGATTAAATGTCAGAGCCCTACAGATTCTAATATCCCTGCCTGTCCTCTTTACACTCTTATTGCACTCTTGAATAAAGCAATAATCCTCAAGATGTGATAGAAAGATTATATGTCATTAAAGTTCCTCCTTCTGTATTAGAGTTTGGAGAATTTAACTATACTTTGATGATCTTTAACCAGAAACATCAAGTATTTGCCTCAAAGCTGAAATGATAAGACTTTATTGCAGGGTACTGTCCATAAGACCACAGCACCTACAGTACATAAGCTCACCATGACAACTGATAAAGACTTATTCCAATATATGTCATTTGTCATAATGGACACATTTACCAGTTTGGATTAACATTGACAAAAACAACCTTCATGACATATGATTGTTTTAATGAATGCATATGTAGATGTGTGTCAGGTAGCACATGTATGTAATGAACTGTATTGTACATTAAAGTACTGCTATTATATTTAAATGGTATTAATGGAGCAACAATCATATCAAGATGCACCAGCATGATAAAAACAACAACTTAAAATTACTATATTCAAAGAATTATAGATGTTCTTGAAAAAGATTTACGATTATTATTATTATTATTATTATTATTATTATTATTATTATAATAATAATAATAATAATAATAATAATTAATAATAGTAGTAGTGTAGTATTAAACATTTATAAGCAGATTTTACTCACATTTGGTGTGCTTTGGTGGACTTTAACATAGTATAGCATAAAAAAATTAATTGTTGCTCATTACTCTATTTTTTATTAACTGCATGTAAAATTACAATTCAAGCATGTTTTTGTTTTACAGTTTTAGCTTATAGTTCTTGAAAATCAGAAGTCCAGAATCTCAAATTATTACACTACTTAATTTTATAACAATTTTATAACAGTATGAACATTGACACAAAACAGGCTTAAAATGTCATTTTGTGACATCTGTAATTAATATATATTTTGTATAAAGTATAAAATATGACAGTTCACTTGTTTAAATTCAATTTTGAAAATAAATATTTGTAAATGCAGAAGTATGAATTTAGAAATGTTCAGAAAAGTGTTACTTAAGTAAATATAACTATTTATATATAACAGCCATTAGATGAATCATAGAGCAGATGTCACTACAGGTGAAGCCACTGCATTTGGATTCTCATTTCTCTCCTGTCAGGAGGACATAAAATATAATGGCTATGATGTCTGTAAGGGAATAAAGACTTTACATTACATAAGGGAATAAAGACATTACAGGTAGTGATTCTGCACAGGCGGCATCAGGTGGATATGAGTTTACACTCTATAATTACATCACTGACGACACCTCTAGGCTACTTCTCTAGCACTTCTCCATATGTGTGATATTAGTGTGTCTATCCTGTGTGTGGGGGAGTGGAGGGGTGAGGCAGAGGTAATGCTGGGGAAGGATATGTGTATGAGGGATATGTGTAAGATTCAATCCAGATTTGTTTTTATTTATTCAAAATTGAAATGTGATTTTTTTAGCTTTGTATTATTTGCTTTTTATTTAAATTTCCACATCTCTATCCTTTCTGTATGAGCATGTGTGTTTGTGTGTGTATTGTAGTGTGTTTGTCAGTGTAGCAGCTGTTGGTTTGAGAACTACTAGATGATGAGACTCTACATGAGTTCAGGCTGAAGCGAGCAAGCTTCACACTACAATAGTCACACTGTCCCTTGGGCATGGAGCCAGACACACAAAGACACACACACACACACACACACACACACACACACACAGACTTGAACAAAAAACCCTGATGAACTGGCGAGGAGCCCAAGGGAGAGAGGGCCATGGGGACCCAGCATACCGTCCCCATCAGCCTTTTCAGAACAGAGCTGAGGCTGAATGTTCCACAATATGTAACCACTGCAGCACTGCTTCATTTGCAGGCTTGTGTAGACTGTTAAGTATAATGAACTTTGGGGTCAAGCAACTTTCAGTTATGATGCCTACAAATTCATCCATTTTCACATTTTCTGAAGCAGTTCAGTGAAAAGACAAAACATTCATTTTCATTCATTATCACACCCGCTTTATCCTTATCAGGGTCGCGGTTAGTCCCCTACCCCCTCACTGGGCGCAGGGCAGGGCATTACACTATTCAACTAAGCCCAGGATAGGGTGCCAGTCCATCGCTGGGTGAACACACACGCACACATACACATACACATAAATGCACACATATGGACAATTTAGAGTAGCCAATTCACCTGACTTCCATGTTTTTGGACTGTGGGAGGAAACCGGAGTCCCCGGCGGAAACCCACGCAGACACGGGGAGAACATGGAAACTCCACTCAGATGTGGAACCGAACCCAAGACCTCAGCGCTGAGAGGCGAACGTGCTAACCACTAAGCGTCAAAAGACAAAACAATAATGGGGTATTTCTGTTCCATCACATTGAACAATAGTGTTTATTGGATAATGTATGTATACAATCTGAGATAAACCGTTGGTCAAATAACATGCTTTTATGATTATCAAATTGAAAATAAGATTACAGCTCCTCTATAGATTTTACTGCATACTTTACCGCAGTTTTTAAAGCAAATGATCTAATGTGTCACAACTCTTAAATGTGACACGTTTTCTGTTATTATTATTTGTGTTACCTTATGTTAATTTCAATAAATAAGCAGTAACTGTGCAGCAAAATATGCAGTGCACTGCTGCTCATTAACTTATTTTCACAAATAACAGAACATGTAGTTTGAATACATTTTTGTAAAATCAATACATGTATACAATGATAAGACACACCATTAAAACCTAATAGAGTAAAGGTCCCGCTTTTACAGCCAAAAGAGCTCTGACCTACTGAAGCACAAATCCCACAAGACCTTTGAAGGTGTCTGGAAGTTTCCTGCTGAAAGAGGCCACTGCCATTAGAGAGTATTGTTACCATGGGTCTGCAGCCATGTTTAGATAGGTAGGATGTGTCAAATTAATATCCACATGAATGCCATGGCCCAAGGTTTTCTAGCAGAACATTGTCCAGAGCATTATAATACCTCTGCCAGCTTATCTTTGTAATGCATTTAGTACCATCTCTTCCCCAGGCAAAGAATGCACACATGGATTTTTGATGTGTTTAAGATAATTATCCTGTTATAGAAGTCATCATCTTTTCATCTTCAGCTTTTTACAGGTGGTGTTATGATTGCTTGCAGAATTTGCTGGTATTTTATTGAATCAATTTTTTTCTTTCTACTAGTGAAATGTTCCCACTTCACTTGCTGCAATACAAGCCCCAAATATGATTGATCTGTGCTTAACAATTGGAGAGATGTTCTTCTCATGAACCTCTGTGCTTTTTTCTTCAAATACTTGTTTGTGGACAAAAAGTTATATTTTAACTTCATCAGTCCACTCTTTCCAAAATGCAAAATGCAGGCTTATTTGGATGTTCCTTTGCAAACTTCTGATGCCAAATTTGGCAGGGAAGATGCAGGAATGCTTTCTTCTGCTGATGACTTCCATGAAGGAGACAAATAAAGAAACTGAATTTGACTTTGAGGTCTCTAGAGTCTGTTAAACCTTCTTGAACATCTTTTCATGTGAAACATTGGTCTTGTTTTGCCTTTATAGCAATCCAAAAAGCAGTTCTCTCCTAAAAATGTATTGGTCTTCCAGACCTCAACTTGACCACCATAGTTACTGTTATCTGCCATTCTTAAATACATTATGAACGAAATAAACAGCTACCTGGAAACATGTTTTATCTTCTCGTAGCATTCTCCTACTTTGTGGGCATAACTTATTTTAATTTTCAGAATGCCAGGCAGATTATTAGAGCCCATGGCTTCAGATTGTTGGGAGAAGGTTTGAAAAGTCTGATTATTTATAAAGCTTTGACATTTGCATCACCTGGCCTTTCCTAATGATGACTGTGTACAAGCCATAACCCTAACAAGCTAATTAAATCTCACAAGACCTTTGTAAAGCTCAACAGCTCAAAAGGTGCCCAAACATTTGCTGGTTACTTCTTTTTTCACTCTAAAATTGTACAGAACAAAAATAATACACTAATTTTGATTAAAAAGTTTGAAAGGATGTTTCATCTTTAATTTTGTGCCATTTAAAGAGCAGATAATCTTTTTTTATATATAATATTTTGCCAAGTTTTCTCCCCTTCCCAATGTAGAAGTAGCCAATTAACCCATCCCATCCACTAGGGGGCTCTCCCCATCACTTTGCAATGTCCCTGACTCTAGAAGGGTGAAGACAAGCACAAGCCTCCCCCATTGCATGTGATGCCAGCCACCACCTCTTTTTGAACTACACCGTCACTGGAGAGCCAACGTGCTCAGAGGAAAGCGCAGGATTCCCAGCTCCAAATGGACCAATCAGTAGATGCCTGAGCCACTGGACATTGCAATGTGAGAGTGATGGGGAAAGAGAGCGCCATCTACCCACCCAGAGAGAGCACGGCCAATTTTTGCTCTCTTGGGCCCCAGCTGTTGAAGAAACAGCATGACTGGGATTCAAATTCGCAATCCTCTGCTCATAGTGTCAGCAATTAATCTTTTAATCAACTATTCATGTTAATAGAACTTTTGACAAAGGTGCCCTAAATTTTGCATGTTATGGTTTATGTACATGCAAACCGTATATCATGCATTAATATACTGTTTTGATTTTTTATTTTATTTCTTTGTTTTGTATTGCTGAGGTCAATTCTTTACCTCGAAAGCAGACAGAGCCAGTGAGTGAGAGCATGAATATTGCATGTAGTGTTGTCTGAATCAGGAATTGAACTGAACTGGGTTTCATCATTCTGGCTTAAGTCTCACCTGTCCTTGTTTGGAATGCTCATTATTAAGCTTTTTGTGTCAATTTTCTGCTTTCTACAAGAATATCAAGATGCACATTCATAACTAGACAGGATATTGTGAATTGAAATGAGGACTAGGGGTTATGAGTGTACAGTGTCCTTTTTTTGTTAATGAACAAACTATGTTAAGACAAAGCGGCTTTTGTTTTTCATGCTGCAGCCTCTGAATCTCTCTGTGTTTGATCTACAGGCACTGATCTCGGCAAAAACTCAACAAGCTGAGGATGGCACTGAAGCCGGGGCTGGCCTGTGCCTGACCACAAACACAGTGTCCGTGCCATCTGCCCACACATCGCCCTCAGTGCTGTCCTTGTCCCAGAAAGGAGAGAGCAGAGGACAGACAGAGAGCAGCACAGCCTGAGAGAGTCCTGCCCTCGTCTGCGGACACCATGGCAGGGAGGTCGCCGTGGCAGCGGGGTCACAGACTCTCCTGGCCTGTCCGTCTCCTCCTCCTTCTGCTGCTGCTGGCCAGAAGCCCCCAGGCACTGGCCATTCCTGGCTACAGCACTGATGCCTCCAAGAAGGAGATCGCTATAGAAGGGGACCTGGTGATTGGAGGCCTATTCCCAGTGCACCAGAAGGGTGAGGGAATGGAGGACTGTGGGCCTATCAATGCCCAGAGGGGCATCCAGAGGTTGGAAGCCATGCTGCTAGCTCTGGATGAGATCAATAAGGATGATCGGATCTTGCCTGGCATAATACTGGGCGCCCACATTCTGGACACATGCTCAAAGGACACCTACGCACTGGAGCAGTCACTGGAGTTTGTGCGGGCATCATTAACCAAGGTGGATGACAGTGAGTATACCTGCCCGGATGGATCCTACGCTATCCACGATGACGTTCCCCTCGCCATCTCTGGAGTGATTGGGGGATCTTACAGTGATGTGTCAATACAGGTACAACTTGTTTTTTGCACAACATTGCTTATGTAATTAATTGGTCACATACAGTACATATAATTACATACATGTAATTTGTACAGGTTGTCTAGCTTCTATGATTATTCCAACATTTTTTTTTCATGTCAGTCATATATTAGTTTAACTGTGCCTTCTTGTTTGTTACAGTTACATTTCATTTCTCCTACTTAAAACTAGCAAAGACATGAAGCACAATGTAATAATGATGTATCTTGGTTTTAGAAATAGTTTGGCAACAAGTCTATTAGACAAAATTGTCCCTGTTTCCAAATGTTTGTCCCTCAGTATATATATATATATATATATATACACATACATACAGGGTTTAGTCAATGAAACTGAAAATTTATTAGTAGGTGTAGGGCCCCCTTTTGCGGCCAATACAGCGTCAATTCGTCTTGGGAATGACATATACAAGTCCTGCACAATGATCAGAGAGATTTTAAGCCATTCTTCTTGTAGGATAGTGGTCAGGTCACTACGTGATGCTGGTGGAGGAAACCAAAACACTCCAAAGTGGCTCAATAATATTTAGACACAAAGACTTGCTGTCTTGGTCACAGATGTGCCAGCAAGACGTGCACCAACAATGTGTCCTCTTTTGAACTCTGGTATGTCACCATAATGTTGTGTGCATTGTAATATACTATATAACTGTGCTCTTACCTGCTAACTGAACCTTCACACTCTGCTCTTACTGGTGCAATGTGACATTAATGAATATTGGCCACCAGACTGGTCCAATTTAGCCATGAAACCTCCCTCACTAACATGACAGCTGTTTCAGTTTCATTGTCTAACCCCTGTATATGTATATATTTGGTGCCTGAATCTTACTTAATCTGTTTTTTTCTGTTGGAACTACACAGCTAATATAGCTATAACAATGGGCGCTTACATAGCAATTAGCATCATGTGTAGCTTAGATCTAATTCATCATACTCTTCCCTCAAGTCACTTTGAGTTGTTAAGTAATCCCAAGTAGATTTTATTGTTTATGAAGTTTCTGATACTGTATGACAGTGTTCATATTTTGTTGTAAAAATATAGACCAAATTCAAGCTTAAAGATGGCTGCTGTTATGGCTACTGTTATTAGCTTTGCAACGTTCATTTGTACATTTTGATAAAAATTATGTGAAGTCATGTTAGAAACCAGATTAATCTATTTGAGATTACAATTCAACTTGGTGTGAGGCAAGACTGTAAAGGGGTGTCATTACCATTGTCCTTTGCTTGTTAGCTGTATTAGCCCTGTAAACATTTTAGTGCAAGCCTGATGTGCTCCGGTCCATTTGTGGTGGTGGTGGGGGGACCATTTAAACACTTTTTGTTTTAAAAAACCGTTGCTGAAAATGTTCATCTTTGAAACTGAAATTAGATAGTAAGTGATTTTTATAATCTAGCCAGTTACAGATGTTCAGGAGGGCTCATTAGTATGTAAAATCCCGGTGGGGAATAGCTGCACCTGGAGGGCTTGTTTCTTCTGCCAAAATAAAATAAGCTTTTAAAGAACAACACTGTAACTCTTTTACTATCAACTAATCACTTTTCAGATATCTTAATAAGAGCTGCCATAGCTGATTACCACAGGTACTGAATCCCAGGTTGAGAGTACATATAAATAAGACTTGTATTCAGTGTACTCAAACACCATGCTAATGAGAAAAAGGTAGGCATGGTGGATTTGGATACCTGTTCTCCATATGTTCAAGCCATTCACTTTACTGCCAGCCATTTGGCGAGCCTCTGTCTTCTGTGACGATGGTGAAGGGGCTGTCAGGAGCAGACGTGCTGCAGATGTTGGCTTTAAGGAGAAATGATAGGATAAATGGTGACAGCTTGATTACTCACAGTTCTGTGCTCCCAGTGTGAGGGAGAGATAGAGAGATAGAAAGAGGGGGGAGATGGGAAAGAGGAGGAGAGAAAAATGGATTGAGAGATTGAGAGAAACTAGTTATTAAGAGTGTAACCATTTCAACACTGTGCACAAATGACAAAAATGAATGTTGAAAACTGTGTATCAGAATTTAAATCTTTTGAGAGTCTTAGTCATCTTTAATCGAAAACATTGAGTTGTATTCACGAATATCTAAAAAATCAAAATTTCCTTCTTAAATTTGACCTTAAATGTTTTTTGTAATCTATGTCCTGTAGTATTATACAGTAGAATTGAAGAAAATGCATAAATTACTTTGCACAAACATATATGTACTCAAATGTATATGTGTGCTCTTTCCAGTGTATGGTAATTATACTCTAAAGAACCCAAAGAACATTGACAAATGTCAAAATCTGTGTGTAAACTCCCTAAGTGGATTTTCATAAGAAAATTATTCTTAAGAAGATTTGGTGAATGAGACCCAATGGCCTTTTGAGTTCATCCCAATGGAGTAAAGAGCTTGTGTTATGCATGCACAAATACCCGAACAATAGGGCTTCTTTTCTGGGGTTGCTTATATCCAACACATTGCAATGTCTCATACACAGCTGTTCCATTTCTATTAGAAATACTTTTCTATGGAGGTTACACAAGCTTTGTCTGCACAATTAAATGACTGTGTCAGGAAGGAGAACTCCTTAAGTAGCTGAATGTAGCTAAATTCACTAATTATATTATTTATATATATCTACCGTATATATAACTGAATTATAAGTGTGAAATCAAATCACTGCACACACTGTGAACAATAACATCTGCTCTACTTCAGAGCTTTGCTTAGATCAATCAGAATTGTAGCACAGCAACACTGACAGGCATTTTAAGAAGATACATAAGAAGCATTAGGAGGCTAGCTGACTTGTTTCCATAGGGCTGTCCATTTTTCCCCAATTTGTACAGTAGTTCCAATGCAGGGAGGAATAGAATGTTCATGCCAAGAACAACACAGTATTATTCTGTCTTGAAGTCTTCTGTCATAATGTTGACTTGGACCAAAACTGGTAAATGTTTATGAAAACAGACACATACTGGAATAAGTAATTATGTAAGTATTTTTGTAGGTTTATGCCAATTTTCATGTTACGCTTATATATCATGTAGCCTTTTGAACAGTAAAGTACAGTCATCAAAGATGAAAATATCTGGGGAAAAAATGTTTTTTTTTTAATTATATTAAGGTTTAGGTAAATTATCATATATTTGACAAAATCAGAAATGCAGTATCTCAAATTATTAGAATATATATTTGCAAATTTAAATTTCTATTCAGGATAAAAACTGTTTATCTCTCAAACTACAGCTGCTGCATTCCTAATAGCAAGCCGCTCCTGAACCAGTGTTTGTGTGAGACAATGCCAGAAACATCTTACCTGGTCTAAGGCGAAAATGAACTGGGTTGTTTCTCTGTTGTCCAAAGTCCTCTTTGCAGATTAAAAATAAATGTAGCATTTCATTTGACTGTCACGTTCTTGGAGTCTGGAGGAAGAGTGGAGAGGCACAGAATCCAAGGTTTCTGAAGTCCAGTGTACAGTTTCTGTAGTCTGTAATGGTTTGGAGTGCCATGTCATCTGCTGGTCTTTGTCCACTGTGTTTTATTAAGTCCATAGTAAACACAGCCATCTACCAGGAGATTTACATCTGCTAACAAGCTTCATAAAGATGCTGATTTCCTTTTCCAGCAGAACTTAACATCTGCTTACAGTGCTAAAACTATTACCAAATGGTTTTCTGACCATGATGTTACTGTGTTTGATTGGCTAGCCAACTCATGAGCTATAAGCCATACTGATCAACATTAAAACAGAAAGACTTTAAATATGTTTTATGTATAATGAATATCTGAATGACCTGCCCGGGGATCGAACTGGCCACCTTCTGGTCACCAGATCAAGTCCCTACCATCAGGCTTATATATAAGAATTCTGCATCCATTTACTGAACAAGGTTATGCTATGATGAAGCTCCTGTTCCCTACATTATATATTCTGGGTGCTCTGCATCAGTTTGGCTTCTACTATTTGCACTTTGTGAGTCTCTGTGTACAAGAGCGTTTTCCTAATACATAAATCTAAATGCATTTAGAGCACAGTCTTTCTACCAGATGGGGAGAGCTTAGCTATAGCAATAAGGAGAAGCTAAGAGTAATGTATGCTTAGTTATCTGCTTGATGTTACTTTATTTCATACAATGGTTTAGTGGCTTAAGAGAGAGGTTACTGATGCAGCAAATATGGCCAAAAAATAGTTGCATAACAACAAACAATGGGCCAGTGTGAGTATGTGTGTTTACAATGACAGGGTTTACAATCTTGCCGTCTTTTCTCTGGGCTTCAGGAGCATAATTGCAGCAGAGCTTGAATACAGACGCAGGGGTGCATTAATAATGCAGGGAGAGAGAGACTATGAGTGAAATATCATTTAATGATTATACAGAGGTTTAGAGTCCATCCTAACTCTCACTAACTCTCCTCTTCTTCTTTTATTCTTTTTCAACTTTTCATCCGCTCCCTCTCTCTCTGTCTCTATTGCGGTTCAGTTCAGTTCATCTCTCTCTCTCTCTTCCTCGCTCACTCTCTCACACACAGTGTCTGAGTCTGTTATTAAGAGGCACAGAGCTCTTGGACGATCACGCTGCTCACTTGTTGGCTGAAACTTGATGAGCTGCTGAAACTCTCTTTATTAAAACACATTTTATGTTATTGTGTCAATCATTTAAGACCAAAAATCATGCAATCCAATCTAATCTAATGCAAATATTGATATGCAGTAATATTTCCCTTATATGTTATGACACTATATGTCCAAATGTTTGTGGACACTCCTTCTAATGAATGCATTCAACTTCTTTTAGTTGCATCCATTGCACACACACTCACACACACATACACACACATGCACACACATCTAGTCACTGTAGAAAAGAGCTGCTAATGGAACAGGACTCTCTGGAGCAGATAAACCTGAACCTATTTGCATCATGCCCAATGACACCTGTAGGCTAGAGGCTTATAAAGCCCCTGCTGGGGAGCTGACACTTGACCTTGAACATGGTGACCTCTCCCGTTTTATAGGCAATGCATTTCTAAAAACATTACACAGGCTGTATGAGTGAAATTGATTGCCTTTGTCAACAATGTCTCTACCTTAAAGGAACTGAATTAATGAATAAGGGGGGCTGTGTCTAGATTCTTCTGGACATTAAAGTATATGCATACACTTATATTTTTTTCTAAGCCTAACTTTAAAGCTTAAAGGAATGGTTCATGCAGAAATCATTGATACATATTTTTCCACTTTCTTCCCATGTAGTCAATCAGCCAAGTCATGTGAGCAGTCCAGATTTTACTTATTTACATTTAGAAGTGGAGCTGCAAAGCTAATGTTGCTAACAAAACTACAAGTCTCCTACATCAGCCCAGTCATTACTATCAAAATACATGTTCAAAGCTCTCAACCTCCACATCCAAATTGTGATTAAGTCATTGCATACAGCAGCAGGGCTGGAAGGAGATTCCTCCATATTCTTGATTAAATTAGACATTCAACTCTAAGCTCCAAACTAAAGAAGCAACATTTCCAACCATGTCTTGGTTAATTGGTTACTTATATGATTACTGGAAAATTGTGTAAACATGAAATTACTTTGAACCTGACTTGTAAACATTGAGAATTCACTCATTCTCCTGTGTAACTTGTATAATGTTCAGTTTGCTATGATTTGTACAGTTCCTCCTACTTTATTACTTTATTTATGGACAAATCAGAACAGGGACAGGGTAAGATTTAGGAAGCACATAAGCAGGGCTTAAGAACCTTTCAGGACATGTTTTGGGTGTGCTTGATAAATGAGTAGTAATTTTTGATTAAGGATGGTCTAGGACCTGTCTCATAAAAAGTGCCTGTCCTTGGCTACAAGATAGTTTAGGACGTTCTTCCTTGTGAAAAAGTGTTTGCTCCGAAGTCTGGCCACATTATAAACTTAACTGTTTATCATGCAATGTACCATATCTTAAAGCCATTTGTGCAGTTGTTCTTTCCTTCTCTACCCTCCACTTAATGTGAGTCATCGTATGAAGTGACTTTTTTAGCTTTGGTTTTAATTAAACTGATGCAAATCCATCCATACAACTTTCATCTAAATTCATCATTTTTAAGCAGATTTACTCAGTTTTGTTTTCTGCATTTTAGCCTGAACCTTGTGTCAATGTGTCAACAGCCTGTCATTAAATTTCAACAAACTGACTATGTTTCAAGTTGTCATTAAAGTGATAATTTGACAAAAAAGAATTACACAGTCATCCCCTTATCTTGAATGTGATCAATCAGTCAACATAAGTGTGCATCTTGGAGTTGCGAGGCTAATGTTGCTAAGTTGTTGATGCTTATGTTCAAAAATTAGCATTATATACCGTATACTGCAAGCCTAAATCAACATGTATTACCTCAAAACATTGCATGGTGTAGTATTATCAATGTGGCTCAGTGGACTAAGACGCTGTCACTATAATCTGAGGATCGCAAGTTCAAATCCTTATCGTGCTGCTTGCCGTCAGCAGTCAAGACCTGAGAGAACGGAATTGGTTGTGCTCTGTGTGCATGGTGATGACAGTCTCTTCCCAGGACTACTTAGTAATGTCAGCTGGCTCAGGCATCTGCCAGGTGATCTCTCAGAACTGGGGATCCTGCACTTTCCTCTGAATGTGTTGGCTGCCTGGCAGCATCAGTTGGAAAAGAGGTGGTGGCTTGACTTCACATGCATTGGAGGAGACCTTGAGTCAAGTGAAGTCAAGTCAAATATATTTATAAAGTGCTTTTTACAACCTATGTCACAAAGCAGCTTTACTGGGTTAGTAATTACAAAACACCAAATCCCCAGTGAGCAAGCCAATGGCGACAGTGGCAAGGAAAAACTCCCTTAGGGTTGGAGGAAGAAACCATGGGAGGAACCTGACTCACATGGGGGACTCATCCTCCTCTGGTCAACTAATTATAAGTTCTTGATAAATCACATAATCATATGATGCTGTTGTAGTGTTCAGCTACTGATATGGTGACAGTAATGCCACAGGAATGATGATAAAGGTAGCAGCCAGTAAAGTCCATATAAACTTGAATGTAGTCAGTAGTGTAGGGAATCTGGAGCAGGTCACAGTAGTTGGTTGTTGGTGGGAAGCTGGTCTAAGGTGCTTGTCTTCACCCACCTAGAGTCAGACAGAGACATTACAAGTGATGGGGAGAGTCAATGAATGGGTGGGTCGATTGGCTACTGGTACACACTGGGGAGAAAATCAGGTAAAAAAATATATAAAATAAATAAATAAAATTGTATTTATTATTATTATAAATATATATTTATTATTTAAAATATTTAATAATTGTGAAAAATAATCTGTCACAAATGGACAAAAATACACTGCATAACAGTATTCATCTTGAAGCCTATTTTGTCCATTTCTTATCAAAACATAATTTTATGTGATACCATGTCAGAAACAACATAAGCGAGACTATTCAAGGTGACACAGTTTGAGATGTTTTAATCAGTCTATTGATATAAAGATGAAGGATATATTTATTCTTTACTACCTGTTACTACATTACTTCACAGTTCGCTCCATTGCTAGGCTGGTGTTAACCTGCGTCTGAGTATTCTGTCCACATTGTTTAATCAGTCATGTTCAGGACTGTGCGAAAGGTTATTCTGTCTGGTCTCCTTCTGAGAGAAAGCACCAGGAGGTCGTGTCTGTCTGCAGGTTAGAAGAATTATCACCCCCCTGCCCTTCTCCACCAGAAATGTCCAAAGTGAAAGGCTCCACTCTTTTATTGCCATAGTGACTGGATTTTTACCAAGACTGGCCTTTTATTGCCTGTGTGTGAGCAGCGAGTCTGCTGTTCTTAACCATGTATTCCAGCTGGAAATGGAGCCACACATAGACAAGGGATGATGATGTTGTGATTTATGTTTGTGTGTGTGTTTGTGTGTGTGTGGCCAGGGTTCATGACGTTAGCAAAGGCTCTGTGCTGTCGCTCCTATCTACAGCGGTACAGGGGATCTGTCACACATTCAGATAGAAGTTAAATCTTCTTCTCCTGAACAAAGGCTTTAGCACTGTTGGGACTGTCATTCTTCTCAGACTAGCACTAAGAGGCTTACAGCTACAGAAAGCTGACAACACCATGTAAAGCAGTAATACATTACGTGGCGTTACTCATTGAAAGGTCATTTCTGAAACGTGTGTCATATTCATTGTGCATCTGAAATAAGTCATTTGCAAAATACCTCACCATCTGTGTCTGTGATCCATAAAGATCAAAGACTTGAAGCAAGTAGTAGAGGTGAACTAACAAATCTATACAACACATACATGCAGGGGCGTAGCAGCAAATTCGGGGCCCTGTACACTCTCAATGTCAGTGGGCCCCTATAAATGCCAGTAAACGAGGCACATGAGCAAAAAAAAGGGGGTATTTATTTAAATAAAAAAGCATAAATAAGGTTTTAAGCTACAAACATATCATATTATGTTGATATATGGACTACTTTAACTTTAATTGGACTTTGCATAATAAGAAAACTCGGTTCACCTTTGGGAAAGAAAGCCGTCAACAACTGTCTCCCCTCATTCTGCTTTCTTTCATTTTCCTCCCTTTCTTTCTTGATGTTACACTTGTCGTTAGTCGCTGTTGGGCGGACTAAACCATTTTGGGCCTCCAAGAGGGGGCCCCAGTATGTCCAATATGTTGAGAGGACTGTGACTAAAGTTCATTCCCTCAGTTGATATTTGATTTCAATATATTTGAAATATGAATTAATAAATAATTAATTTGAGTGTCCAATTCATTCGAAATAAAAACATTATTAAAAAATTATTCAGGATTTTTATGGGCCCCTCTCCCTACTCGGGCCCTGGGTAGTCAGGTTCACTTTTCCCCCCACTTCCACGCCCATGCATACATGTACTGTAAAGGGTTATTGGAGCAACGCTAAAAATAACCACATTTTTGAGGTGCAGACAAAGGCTCCAGGTTAGGGAACTAGTCTTGTGACTGGAAGCTTAAACCAACTGGGCACCATGAATAATGGCTGCCCACCACTCTGGGCAAGTACAGTGGTGCTTGAAAGTTTGTGAACCCTTTAGAATGTTCTATATTTTTGCATAAATATGATGTAAAACAGCTAGATAAAGTAGATAAGAGAACTCAGTTAAACAAATGAGACAAAAAAAATTTATACTTGGTCATTTATTAATGAAAATGATCCAACATGACATATCTGTGAGAGGCAAAAGTATGTGAACCTTTGCTTTCAGTATCTGTTGTGACCCCCCTTTGCCTCAATAACTGCAACTAAACTTTTCTTTGTTGGTCGACCACTCCTGAGGAGGGTAACTATGGTTTTGAATTTCCTCCACTTGTACACAATCTGTCTGACTGTGGATTGGTGGAGTCCAAATTCTTTACAGATGGTTTTGTAATCTTTTCCAGCCTGATGAGCATCAACAACTTTTTTATGAGGTCCTTAGAAATCTCCTTTGTTTGTAAATTGTTTTGTGAAGATCAGGCATTGATAGACCCCTGTTCTTTAAATAATACAGGGTGCCCACTCACACCTGATTGTCATACCATTGATTGAAAACACCTGACTCTAATTTCACCTTTAGATTAACAGCTAATCCTAGAGGTTCACATACTTTTTCCTCTCACAAATATGTCATATTGGATCATTTTGCTCAATAAATAAATGACCAAGTATAATAATTTCGTCTCATTTGTTTAACTGGGTTCTCTTTATTTACTGATGAGGTTTTCGGTCATATTTATGCAGAAATATAGAACATTCTAAAGGTTCCACAAACATTTAAGCAACACTGTATATTATTAAGATTAAGATCAACCAATTTAGCCAATGTGATTTTTCACACAACGGAATTTGACCTCTGCATTTAACCCATTTGTGCAGTGAAACACACACACACACACTAGGCTGTGAGAATTTGTGCCCGAAGCGGTGGGCAGCCCTTATCCACCGGCGCCCGGGGAGCAGTTAGGGGGTTAGGTGCCTTGCTCAAGGGCACTTCAGTCATGTCCTGTCTGGGGATCGAACCAGCGACCTTCTGGTCACAAGACCAGATCCTTACCACTAGGCCATGGCTGCCCCCTTAATTATCTAACATTATAATACATAATATAATAATATTATGTAATACTTGATCATGGAGCCTTGGGTGTCCTTGCTAGAACCAAAGGAAACCAAAAGTGGTAGGTTCTGTAAATACTAATCACTGGGTTAGTGGCCAGGTCGATAGAAGCAATCTCTACTTTTAGGACTTGTGTGAAATGTTTTATGTTATATTTATGCAGAAATACAGAAAATTCTAAATATAAAGTAAAAAAAGTAAAAATCTCCATTCTTGTTCTGCCTGTAATGCCCACATTGATAGTGTTCTCACCTGTTCCCCAGCCCACATGTGTTAATCAGCTTCCCTTTATATTTCCTTGTGTTTCTGATTTATGTTGCTGGTCATTTTGTATTTTTAGTTTTTTGTTTCTTCTGAGGCTCATGACCATGTATATCTCATCAGTGTTTGCTTCCTGTTGTGCTTATGTGCCACTTCAGTAAATATATTCAAACTCTCTGAAAAAAAAAAGAAAAAGAAATATAGAAAATTCTAAAGGGTTCACAAACTTTCAAACACCACTGTATGCTTACTGCCCCTAGTGTGTGGGTTCACTAATGTGTTTATTTGTTTCACTTCACAAATGTGGAGGTCAAATTCTTATGCAAACACATCGGTCAATGAGTCACTTTCATGTTTGCATTCCTAAAAAACAATGTTCGAAAGAGCGATGTGTGAGTTTGAAGAACCTTTTAAAGTTTTTAAAAATATTCAAGTAATGTAAAGGTCTTAAACCAGTTTAAAAGTTCTTCCTAGAATCTTTGTATTATATGCAACCTTTAAAAGGTTCTTCACACTCACAATAGTCTCCTGTTCCCTAAAGGTTATTTTCAATTTGCGAAAAGGTTCTTTGGGGAATCTGTGGCATTGGTCAAAGAATCAAATTTGTTACCTTATTATGTTTTCAAGTACTGCTTTAAACTCCCAGCCATATGTTTAACTTAACAAACACACACACACACACACACACACACACACACACACACACACACACACACACA
>BRDA01000064.1:10386-25722 GCA_036984385.1 Crenuchus spilurus | reverse complement strand
GCTAGTGTGAAGTGTGTCCGCCTGTGAGTGCTACCGCTGGTCAGAAACTGCTATAGAAGTCAGAAAGAGTGATAGAAGTCAGTCTACAAACACAAGCAGCTACAAAAAAAACACCAGAAATAAAAGCTCGATTTGTCGCTAGTCGTTTTTAACAAAGAAAATGCTGCTAAAAGGATTAGGAAAGTATTCGGTTCAACTCAAAACAGAATGAAAATTTAAAAAAAAATGCTCCCACGTATGTTTACACAAAAAGATTCGCTCATTTAGCTGTCAATCAAAAAGGGATTCAGCCTCAGACACATCATCCAATCATCATGCAGAAGCTGAGCGTCCGGGACAGCCGAGGCCAGCCCACTGCCCCATAGACCCCCAGAGACGCTGAGCGTCCGATGGGCGGGACAAAGCCCAGCGTTTATCCAATGACTCGTCTCGTTTTGCTGCACGCTTTGCTTCGCTGCTGAACTCTGTGGACGCTAAGCGTCCACCCTGTTTAAAGCGCTGTGAAGCTGCGGGAATGAGTGAGAGGAAAGCCGCGTCATTACCAGTGATAAGAAGCTGATTCTGAACAAAAGTTGAGCGCGTTGTAGCGCATATTTAGTCAATGACATGTACACACAACAGTATATTATTGATCACTTATTTTTTTGACATTTTAGGAGAAGCTGAGCTTCCCTTGCAGTCTTAGAGCATCCGCCACTGATATATATATAAGTCTCAAACCATTTTGCAGGTTTTCACAATTGTAATGTGATTTTAACCTGTACTCAGAGACTGCATTTAAGGGATATCCAGCTGTGTGCATTATTAGCCAAAGATCTGCTTGCAGTTTGCTTTATGTACTCAAAGATTTACATACACGGAACATAGGCTTCCTGGCTGTCTGAGATTTTCTACATGTGTTCACCAGTCATATATATGAGGGTGGGTCAAAATGAGTTCTATTTAGTTGTATTAATACTTCTGTTGGCTGCAGTGTCTTATCAACACTTTCTGTACTAGGTTACTCTCTTCATATTGACTGCTGTGCAGGTTTGAATGTGTTACATCAGTTCATTTATGACTGCTGTGCAACAAAAACATTTTTTAATGATTTGCACAAAAGAAGCACAATGCAGTGATACGTTGCAGATGTGTTTGGACATCTGCTAGCAAAATTTGGAGTGATACTGTAAGGATGGTGAAAGTATCTTTAAAAGAATCGTTAGTGGTGATGACACATTGATTCATCACTACAAGTAAACAGCAGAGTATGGAATGGAAACTTCCTCAAGAAAAAGTTCTGGAAACTGGAAAATTGATGCTCACAGTTTTCTGGCTCCCCTGAAAGAAGCAACAAGAGGACAGTCTGATGAAAAGGTGAAGACATATGAAAGCTTGTTGATAGATGGACAAATTGTATTGAAAATCAGGGAGATTATGTAAAAAATGTCTTTTCTGAAAACTGATTAAAATAAATTCTGCAGCCAGAGTGCAGATCATTTTGACTCGCCATCAAATATATTCAGTTCAGATTAGTTATTTTATGAGCTGATGACCATATGCAGGTTTTCCTTTTTAACTGTAAGATGGAATTGAGGAGATGTAAGATTGAATAGTATAAATGGAACCTGGAAATTAGAATTATCTTTACTTAAAAAATACTTCAGCTCTTAGTCTGGTATCATACAAAAGTGTTTATGGTTTTTCGGAGAAGGTCGCAAAGAAAAACAACTCTCATTCCCTCTCAAAAACTACCCTGGCAGCTGTCTCCAAACATAGCCTATTCAAATAGGGGTTGTCAGGATTGCTTAAGCAGGGAAGATTTCTAGGATAATGTTGTATGACAATAAACTCCCAGTAAAGCCGATCTCTACAGAAGAGAGGAACCTCCAGGGAAGCCAACTTTTCAACATTAACCTCTCAGTTTCTCAAAGACAACCTTTCATTCCATGCTCAACTGTTTCTATAGCAACACATAAAAAATGAATGCTAAAGTCCTCATATTGGCCTCTCCATAAGAAATACAGAAAGCAGGTAGTGCAAAAGCTTAATATGATGGAACTGCATTGGAAGTGTAATTCTGTAACTGTATAAGTGGGATCTTAATGAACCGACTAAACCTAATTGTTTCAACACAGTATTTCATGCTTTGGCACGGATCATCAACCAATTTTTGTTGTCAAAGTCAGTGTGGACTAATAATGTCTATTGTTATTGTAAAATTGATAAGAGTTTGCCAGCTAGGGTGGGCTCATTCTTTAAATATTTAGGCCTACTTTAATTTTTCTTTTAGGCATTTGCTTAGAATTCATTTTTGAAGCATAAATACAGACAAATTCGTCATCACTGAATGAGAAACATGCGGCATATATACACTGGGGTGGTCCAAAATGTTCAACTTCCAAAAAATCAAACTCCCATCCTCTTTTTTTACATTAAGGAATTAACAATATGATGATTTTTTAAGAATTAACATTTAAAATATTTAGGCTCAATGCAAGTAAAAGTTCTCATATAATCGATTATTAGCAGTCTATAAATACTGTACATCATAACAAAAAGTGCAGATACCAACAACAAACCATTTTATTACCAACTACACTGATGAGTAGAGCTGCAATGCTCATTATGCCTGATGGAGTATGTGAGTCATCTAAAGCATCAAAAACACTTGATCTACAATTCAGAGTGTGTGATGCAATTAATAAATAATAGCAAAGCATAAAAATAGAAAAAGTAAGTAAATGTTGAGGTTACAGTAAGTAAATTAAACAACAACTAACCCAATTTTGTAAAGTTTTGACCTTCTGTTAGCAAAAGTTGCATTTACAATACATTTAATTTTATTCTATTGAGGGAATCCCAAATATCAACTTATTTTGGTAAAAAAAATGACACTTTAAATTTTCCACAATAGTAGCATTAAATGGAAGGGTCAGAGGAAAGAAATAAAATCATGCATACCCTGGACCATCCTAGTATTCAGTCAACATTTTAAATAAAAAAATCTAGCCACATTAAAGCTTTGCATCTCAGATCAGATTAATATTCTATTCACTTATATGTTTGTCTTTTATTGTCTATGTTTTTGTCTTCTATTATGTTCTAGTACTCTCTCTGAAGAAACATGTCTAATTAAATCCTTTTGTCTGCAAGTACAGTCACCAGCTAGTGAAGAAGTGCAGAGAAATGTGGTGAAAGAAGCGCTAAAGGCCAAAAGCAGAACAAGTTCTTTTTTTCCTCTTTTCTGTGGCGTGATCATACGGCCTTCGCCTTAGGCTTCTGAAGAAGTGCCCGAGGCAAAGCCCAGTCAGCATCCTCTACTCTAGAGCACACAGCTGGGACAAGAAGTTTCAGAGTTTGACTTAATGTACTATCTGTACAGGATAATGTAGCTCTAGCTTTGTAACATCGTCTCTGCCCTGAGTGGCCTGGGTGTCAGGTATGAGGTCTGAGTACAAGATGAAGCAAATGGGAAGCAACGAAGCAAACAAGTCTTTCTGAAAGAAAACGACCCTACAGCGTTAGGCACTTTGTTCATTTTAAATTAATATGACTGCTTGCTCTCACAAGGCAGTCATGAAATTTGAATTATGTTAAAGACCTTATATCATGGAAAAATGAACTTTCCTCACTATATACCTACCTTGCAATGTCCCATCCATATGATCTATAGATGGAATAGAAGCTGCCAAAACAGTCAGATTTTGAGTCTTTGTTGTGATGTCACAAAAAACAATGCATTTACATACATTCTCCAATTCAACATATACTAGCGTAACTCCACCCATTCATGCTCCACTCTTTGTAGTACATGCATAAAAGGTTTGAAGGTACTGTAACAAAAACAGCCTGATTAATTCTAAGAGATAAAAAAAAAAGTTGCATGTGGTTGCTTTGAATTTTTTTTAAGAATATTTATGTGGATAAACTCACATAAAAATATAAAAGAAGCTATGGCCACTTTCATTTTAACTGCACCTATATTCGATTTTGTATACACTACATGTAATAGAGTCATAGTTTGCCTCGCTATGTTTGACAGCTCTAAATCATTTCTGACAAAGATGATTGTGAGATGATGAACCCTGTGGATGTGGGTCACATTGGGCTGTTATTAGCTACTGCATGCCATGTGGTACACTTAATGATACACTATGTTTGTTATGAAATATGATGAGACTGCATGCCACAAGCAGGTTAAACCTCATGTGAAAATATGTGTAATGTGTTTTGCTAAAATAATTTTTTTTCTCTAAGTACTGCAAATCACTGTGTGAATGCTTTAATGGGGGTGTTTGTACATTAACAAATTTTTTATTTCAGAGGTGGGGGGGCACACAACTGGCTTTTGTATGGGGTGAGAGGTGGGGGTGCTGGAACTGCTTGAGCAGTGCCATGATATCTAAAGACGTCTCTTATGTCCATTTTTCTTTTTCTAGACATTAAGCCACCTAGCTGAGCCTATTTATCAAACACACACACACACACACACACACACACACACACAGATTCAAATGTTTATGTAAATGAAACCTCTGATATTAAAATTTGTCTAGTTGACATGACCCAGGCAGAACAAATGGCCAACATGTTAACAACTTGCACATGAACACGGACTCTTGGCCAACTAACTTCAGTCCAGATGCTGTTTACAATCAGATGGAGTGACAGCATGGAGAGCCAATCACAAATTAGCAAGAAACGGCAGAGCCAATTGTTGAGCTTGTGGGTGGTCTAAAGGGAAACAGGTTTTGGCTTCAGTGGCCGTTTTCCGCTTGGTCCTAGTGCTTGACCCATCTTCATTTAATATAATGTAACACTGTTTTTTGGATGGTAAAAACTGCCTTTTGAAAAAGTGCTAATGTGTTTGTACAAGAATTATACAGAAAAATAATCTACCTAGATGTTAATTTTGCTTACTGTTTAGTTAAGTGAATCATTTTGGAGTTAGCATTGTCTTATGCGTTATTATCAGGCAGCCATTACTGCTTACAGCTCAATATGAATGCAGAACACTCCCAAAAGACATACTTTCACATATTGTCTCTTTTTCTGTTTTCTTGCAGGTGGCCAATCTTTTGCGACTCTTCCAGATTCCTCAGATTAGCTATGCCTCAACTAGTGCTAAGCTTAGCGATAAGTCACGCTATGATTACTTTGCCCGAACAGTTCCACCTGATTTCTACCAAGCTAAGGCCATGGCTGAGATTCTGCGCTTCTTCAACTGGACTTATGTGTCTACTGTAGCTTCAGAGGGCGACTATGGAGAGACTGGCATTGATGCTTTTCAGCAAGAAGCCAGGGCCTTGCAAATCTGCATTGCAACGTCAGCCAAAGTTAGCCGTTCCATGGACCGCTACAGTTATGAAGCTGTGATCAGGTCGCTATTACAGAAATCAAATGCAAGGGTGGTGATTCTTTTTACTAGAAGTGAAGATGCCAGGGAGCTTTTAGTTGCAGCAAACCGTATGAATGTCTCATTCCTCTGGGTGGCTAGTGATGGCTGGGGTGCACAGGAGAGTGTGGTGAGAGGCAGTGAATTGGTGGCAGAAGGAGCTTTCACCATTGAGCTTGCTTCGTACCCAATCAATGCGTTTGCTGAGTATTTCATAGGTCTAAATCCTTACAACAATACTCGCAACCCCTGGTTCAGAGAGTTTTGGGAGAACCATTTCCAGTGTAGCCTGCATGACATCAACTGTGGGAAGCATTCACTCCGAGATGGCAAGTTTGAGCAAGAATCCAAGATCATGTTTGTGGTCAATGCAGTGTATGCAATGGCTCACTCTTTGCATAACATGAAACAAGCAGCATGTCCCAACTCCACCAAAATCTGCAGTGCTATGAAACCAATGAATGGAAAGAAGTTCTATAAAGACTACATCTTGAAGACAAAGTTTGATGGTGAGTGCAGTGAATCAATCAACTTATTATTTTTTTTCATTTCAAAGTCCATGTTAAGCCCTTAAATTGCAAGGGTTCATATCTGGGCCCCTCCATTCCACTCCACTTCCATTCCTAATTTTTAATAGTAATGTGTTGTAAAATAAACTTGCAGTTTAAGGGATTATGTTGTATTTTCAGGTCAAATGTAAATTATTATAATTTAATTTTATATTGTAAATACAACCTCAAATCCGAAAAACGTTGGGACAGTATGGAACTAAAAAATGCAGTGTTTCAGTCTGGTCAACTTAATTTCATTTGTTAATATATATCCATTTCTGCATGTCAGGCCTGTAATACATTCCAAAAAAGTTGGGACAGTAAAGCATTTACTATTTTGTAATGTTGTAATTCACTTAAAAGATGTTTTGGCTCTGAGGATACAAAGCAATTAAATATTTTAGGTGTTATTTTGTCCAATTCTTCTTGCAAATACATCTTGAAAAGATGTCTTGAAGGCAGTATATGATGTTCTAAAATCTCAATGTACTTTTCTACATTAATCACAGAAGTGTAAATTACATTTGACTGAAACCCCATACCATGACAGACCCTGACTTTTGGTCTTATTGCTGATAATGGTCTGGATGGTCCTTTTTTCATTAGTCTGGAGGACACAGTGTCCATATCTTCAAAAAAATCTGGAATACTGATTTGTCTGATAACAGAACATTTAAAATATGCGATGGCCCATCTCTTGCCTATGTGATTATATCAGCTATTAATGAATAACAGTTCTTGATGCAGTCCTGTCTGAGGGATCAGAGATCATGAGATCATGACTATGCACTGAAATTCCTCCAGATTCCTTGAATCTTTTAATTATGCACTGTATAGGGAGAAATAGGCAAATCCGCTTCAATCTTTCTTTGAGGAACATTGTTTATAAACATTTTTATCATTTTCTTAAAAATTTGTTGACAAATTTGAGATCCTCTGCCCATCTTTGCTCCTCAAAGACTGAGCCTTTCATGGATAGTGCTTTTGTACCAAATCATTTGTTGACATCACCTGTTGGAAATCACATCATTACTAGTCCTAAATTGCCCCTGTCCCTGAAATGCATGAATGTATGAGTATTAATAAATAAAATAAATGAATGAATGAATAAGACAAAGCATGAAATATATATTAAATATATGGAGTTGTATATATGTGCATATATGGCACAGTCTATGAGTACTATGAGTATGAAGTAGACTGCCAACAAGAGCATGTAAATTTCAAGAGCATGTAAATTTAATTCAAGAGCATGTAAATTTATATTGGGTAGACCATATGAAAATCACAGCCACTAAAATCACTCAGAATGAACAATCCTTTACATGTATCAAAATCATCTGCTTTATAGATTATGAGCTTATGGTGAGCTTAACAGTGGCAACATTATCCAGATGTAAAAGACTACCATACAGAGAAAGATCCCATTATACTAAGATGACATAATAAAGTATGTAGAGTTCTTGGGCTGATAAGATGAATATGAAAAATGTAAAAGGTTGCATGAGTGAAAACGGCTGTCACTGGATACCCCATCCTGATCCTGGAGAGCTACCACCCTGGAGAGTTCAGATCCAGCACACTTAAATCTGATTTCTTTCTAACTCTGAAGTCTTAATCAGGTGTCTTAGACTGAGGTTGGTGCTAAACTCTGCAGGGTGGTATATCTCCAAGACCAGGATTTGGCACCCCTGAGGTAACTAATGGAAGCAGAAGGATGGATTCGGAGATACACAGACAGTGTCTGACAGATCGAATCCAAACAAATTAAATATTCATTGGCTGCCACTTCACCTGGCACAATGGTGCAAAACATACAATTAAATAAAGTATGGATTTTTTCTGAGCCAAAATGTGTTCTTGACTGACTGAGTCTGTTACTCAACCAGAACCCCAGCGAGCACATATTTCACTTACTTAAGGCAAACCTAAAGCTGTGATGGTCCAGTTGTAGTAGACAAGAACTGAACATGAAACCAAGTAAATCCACACGATGACACATTTATTAAGACAAAACTGACAAAACATATGACTCGACTTTAACATTAATCACATTCAATGACCGACAACGATAGACACAAGCAGGGCATACTTATAGGGATCTTAATCTAGTCAAACATGAGGGACAGGTGAGAACAATCACATCACATGACAAGATGTAACCGAGGGTGTGAACAATGATGTAGACAGGAAGAGGACGGGGGTCACACGAGGACATAACAAAAGCAAAGCAAATCAACAAAACAAATAGAAACTGAAAATGATGGCAAAAAGAGAAATTTGTCTAAATAATTAATATTTGTGTCATTGTGAGAATATTGTAAGCTTATGATAAGACATTTTTACTTTTTCAAGCAAATTAAAGTTATTTAAAGTAAATTACTTTACTGGATTAAAGTGTTTAACTTTATATAAACAAGCAAAATTATCTGACAATATTGTGATTTTTTTCAATTAAGGGAATGGTTCTTTAAAACATTGCACACTTTTCCACTTCCCTCAGATGTAATTGATCTGCCAAGACATGTTTGTAGTTTCTTTAATTAACATTTTCATAGCTTCAAGGCTAATGGTGTACAATTTGGGTTCCGAATATATCTGGTTGATTATCTACATTTGGGGTAAGTGGAACACTGTATGAGATTAGAATTTAAGATCATTTGTTCAATTACTTTACATAAAGTGTAAAGTATACTATACATAAAGTGATGTAATTCTTATATAATTCAGCAACATAGAAGTTTTTATATTTAAATGAAAGTTGACAGTCTACACTTTAACCTCAATGTTTCATTTCAAATTTATTGCTCTGGAGTACAGACCCAACAAAATGTGAATTAGTGTCCAACTACTTACAGACTGCATTGTACATGTTAGTCACAGTGAAGACAATTAAGTATGAGTGACACAAATTACAACACTGCAAGGTTCTCTATTTGTGTCATTTGAGCAATGTGTCCAGAAGTTCCTCCTCATGAATAAGAAAGGCCTACAAATTCACGAAACATAAGGTTTAAAATCATCAGTCATACAAAAGCATTGTGTGGATTAGTTGATCTTCATTCCGTTTTTCGTTTCCAGAGGATATGGAGTTGCTGAGTCAAGTTGCAACACAGAGATTTTAATCATCAGCTGCAGGCTCTGTGACTGCTTTTGTCACACCAATGACTGCAGAAGAGAATTTTTATCCATAATGTAAATAATATAATCAGATCTGTCCTGGAAATCCTTGTGAAGCATAAGCAGAACCTGCTAGATATAATCCTCACCAAAGCTATTCTCACATCTTGCTCTTTCAGTGCTGCTGTGTATGCTCTATAGTCAGAGCCCAACCAAATTTGCGGCCATTAAAATCCCGTCATGGCATGTGAATTGAAAATTTTTCAGTGAAATGCCATGAAAATTCTAAATTTAAATGGTTTGGACCTTAACTGTAGGTGACATTGTGTATTTATGTAGCCATTCAAGGTAGAATATTCAACCGGGGGGCTCCCAAGAGCAATGATACAAAAGCCAAACTAATGCGCATGTATTTTCCCTGCTTGAGTGAGCTGTGCTACATCAGTGAACAATGTTACATTGTAAGAACTAACATTAGTATTCCTGACATATTTCCTGCAGCTAATGATTCTGTCCTGGGCAAATTAAGTGCCTCTAGGCTGTGGGATGGGGGGTTTTCACGTAGAACTCTGTGTGTGTGTGTGTGTGTGTGTGTGTGTGTGTGTGTGTGTGTGTGTGTGTGTACTGATTGCTGTAAAACACACTGACTTGGAAAATGATTCTATGTAAATTAAACTGTACAAAAGATGTTTGTAGCATTCATAATGTGCATTATCTGCATTAACTTGTTTTATTAACAACTGCCATGAAATAAAACACTTTTCTTATACAATCTGTGCAATAAATGGTATTTCAGATTTGTCCATTTCCCATAAATTTGGCAAGATAGGTTTCCTTGTCATTTCAGTTATATAGAACTACAGAGAGAAATTAAACAATGTCCCCTCAGGACCATGATGCAGCACAACAGAAGTACAAATAATATGTGTGATATATGATATATAAAGTGCCTTGCAAAAGTATTCACTCCACTTGGCATTTTTTGGGTTTAGCTACGTCACAACCTGGAATTGAATTTTATTATTTGAGTTTTTGCATAGTTTCATTTAAAGAACATGTACACAACTTTGAACATTTGATTTTCATTTTATTGTGATGCAAACAACAAATAGGACAAAATAACAAAGAACTTCAGTGTGTATAACTTCCTAAAATCAGTATTTTGTAGAGCCACCTTTTGCAGCAATTATAGCTGCAAGTCACTTTGGATAAGTTTCTATGAGCTTGCCACATGTTGCCACTGGGATTTTTGCCCATTCCTCCAGGCAAAACTACTCCACCCCCTTCAAGTTAGATGGTTTCTGCTGGTGAGCAACAATCTTCAAGTCTGACCACAGATTCTCAATTGGATTAAGGTCTGGGCTTTCCAATACATTTACACATTTCCCCTTAAACCAATTGAGTGTTGCTTTAGCAGTATAATTTGAGTCATTGTCCTGTTGAAAGGTGAACCTCCATTCCAGTCTCAAATCACTGACAGATCAAAACTGGATTTGCTCATGAGTATCCTTGTATTTAACACCATCCAACTTGACCTCGACTGCTGCTGAAAAACATCCCCACAGCATGATGCTGCCACCACCACCACCACTGTGGGGATGGTCTTCTTGTGATGACGTGTTGGTTTTGCAGCAGACATAGCGAAAAGTTCAATTTTGGTCTAATCTGGCCAGAGCACCTTCCTTCATACATTTGGGGAGTCTCCACATGCCTTTTGGTAAACTCAAAATGAGCTTTCCTATTTTTGTCTGTCAGTGAAGGCTTTTTTCTGGCTACTGTTTCCTGCTCTATGGAGTGTTCAGTTTATTGTGGTCATATGGACAGATACTCCAGTCTTTGCTTGGGAACTCTGCAGCTTCTTTATGGTTACCTTTGGTCTCTGTGCTGCTTCTCTGATTAATGCCCTCCCTGAATGATTTGACAGTTTTGGTGGGCAGCCCTCTCTTGGCAGGTTTGTTGTGGTTCCATGTTCTTTCTATTTGATGATAATGGATTTGATGGTGCTCCGGGTGATCATCTGAGATTTTGATATTTTTTTTATAACCCAACCTTGACTTTTGCTTGTCAACAGCTTTGTCCCTGACTTGTTTGGAGTTGGTTACTATTTTGTGCATCACATACAATTCTGATTTGGGGATTCAAGGGGATGAATAATTTCACAAGGCACTGTATATAACACAGTAAATACATAAGACAGCATGACACAGTATGAAGGACAGGACCAAAAGCAGACAGGATAGGATTGACTAATACAGCACTGTGTACATTATATATACTTTGGCTATACATAATGTAAATTTTGGGGCAAACCCACACTGACACATATCAATAGAATACCTGAAGAGCATAGCTAGAATTATGTCTGTGAATCTGTTTTAAGTTGTATCACACAGATAAAGTCAGAGCTGCTGTCTATATTAAAATTGTTTTATCTTGCTTGCTTGCTCTATTAAAGCAGTCTAATCTGAAAGATCAATTGACCTGTGCAGCTGTCCTTTAGGGAAAACTGCTTTAGTGAAATGGATTGGACTTAAGGCATGATTCCGGTCCACTTCCTTTATAGGTCAGTATTTTTTATTATTAGCCAACATTAGCCTTGTTTGTTACACTAAGAACATTTCATTTTTATAAATCAAAAATAAATAAGCAAATCCATTCAGCTTAACTACTGTATATTTAGGAATATTCTGTTAACATTTAAAAATACATTTCATTTTCACAGGGGAAGGATGTGCTGTCCTCCTTCACAATCAATATCTGTAGACAGCTGTCCACATTCTTGCCAACCTTGAGACCTCAGAAACAGAGATTATCTGAAATGAAGTGGGAGCTTTCAGGGTCCTTTTTCAAAGAAAATGAGTTTCAGAGATATTGATTCATGCATTCCAGTGATGTTTTGTGCATGAATATTACAAAAAAAGCCAAGTGGAAATACATTTTATGTGAAACACAACAACAAAGAAGTGTATTGTCAGGAATATGAGCAAAATGGCAGACAGTTTGGAAAATTAATGTAGTACCACTAATGTTGAATATGAAGTGGTTTTCCTCTGCAGATCAACTTGGTGTTAACTGGCTAATGCAGCATGTTATAATACAAAATCCATGATAAATAAGGAAACACAATTCTGCCTAAAATAGGTTAATAATAAGGGACTTATTGACCCCAGAAAAAGGTGTGGTGTCAAAATGTGTGGTGGTTATGTGGTGACGAAAAGGAAAATGTTGATTTATTGACTAGATTTAAAATAATTTAAGTGCAATGGACTCTTCCAGGAGAATAAGAAGTCCTTTTGGCTGGTCAACAAGATTGTAGAGGAAGATCCTATCAATGTCATAAAAAACTAATTCAATTCCAACATTTCTTCCCATCTGAAGTGATCTATTTTTGATATTCTTTCAAGAACTGTGAAATCACTTCAAAGAAACAAAGCAGACTTGTGAATCAACCTCCTGGCCTCAATTATGTAAATGCACTGTTTGCACCTGTGTTCAGTGTATCTACAAGCCTGACAAGTGAGGCTTTTCAGATTGTAAATAAAGTAGGGGGTTGTTACATAAGGATGTGTCTATGAGTTGGAGATTTCCTCTGTTACCATGAAGTATTTGGAGCTAAAATAAATTTTCTTCTTCTTTGTTTCTCTGCTCTTCTTTGTTATACATGACTTACGTTTTGTTGTTGTCTCTACAGCACCATTCCGTCCAGCTGATACTGAGAACATTGTGCACTTTGATGCCTATGGAGACAGCTTAGGCCGATACAACATATTCCACTACCATAAAGAGGATGGCGTATATGTTTACCGCAAAGTGGGTTACTGGGCCCAGAGTTTGATTTTGAACACTACTCTAATTGCTTGGGAGAACCAAATGGTACCTACCTCACAGTGCAGTGACCCCTGCAGAAAGAACGAAATTAAGAGCATGCAGCCTGGTGATGTCTGCTGCTGGATCTGCATCCCTTGCCAGCCCTATCAATACCTCCTGGATGAATTCACTTGTGCAGACTGCAGCTTTGGGCAGTGGCCTCTTGCCAACTTGACTGGCTGTTACAACTTGCCAGAGGAGTACATCCACTGGGAAGATGCCTGGGCCATAGGTCCGGTCACCATCGCTTGTTTGGGGATCCTGTGTACCTCATTTGTCATTGGTCTCTTCCTGAAGAACAACGAGACCCCAGTGGTAAAAGCTAGTGGACGAGAACTTTCATATATTTTACTCCTGGGTGTTCTCCTCTGTTACTGCATGACCTTTATCTACATTGCCAAACCGTCAACAGTAGTGTGCACATTACGTCGTCTTGGTCTGGGTACCTCCTTTGCAGTTTGCTACTCAGCACTTCTGACCAAGACCAACCGCATTGCCCGTATCTTCAATGGTGTAAAAGATGGCGCTCAAAGGCCAAGGTTCATTAGCCCAGCTTCACAAGTAGCCATCTGTGCTGCTCTCATTTCCTGTCAGCTGTTGGTGGTGGTAGTCTGGCTTCTTGTAGAAGTACCAGGCGTGAGGAAAGAAGTCAGCCCAGAGAGAAGAGATATAGTCAGGCTGAAGTGCAACAGCAAGGACTCCAGCATGCTGTTGTCATTGACCTACAACTGCGTCCTCATCATCCTCTGCACCTTCTACGCCTTTAAGACCAGGAAGTGCCCGGAGAACTTCAACGAGGCAAAGTTTATCGGCTTCACCATGTACACCACCTGTATCATCTGGTTGGCCTTCCAACCCATCTTCTATGTCACAGCCAGTGACTACAGGGTAAGCAGATTTTAGCTGATTTTTGTACTTCTACCAGTTGATTATATATTATTCATTGCAGTGTTGTTTGGAATCTCAGCACAAAGAAAGGATTAAAAGCAAAGCAAAACTAGTTTGAGAAGAACCTGACCTTTACATGAGATAAACAATTCATTCACACATTTCTTTTGTATTGAGTCTACAATACTTCTCAAAGCAGTACTGAAGCATTTTGTGTGGATTTAGAGATATGGTATTCAGTATTCTGCAGCAAAATCCAGGTAGTCTGGATTTGACAGAGAGGCTCATCATTGGTGACTGATTGCACAAGTCCATGTCACCTTTGTGAGCATATTTCTTTGCTAAGTAGTACATAGGTTCATCCATGGGTTGCAGTTTATATCTCTATACCTTTATTACTTTTTTGTTCCTTTGATTTATTCATTTGTTCCTTATGGGCGTGGCACACCTTACATACTTCTATACTAGGAATCGCTCTCAAAATTTTATCCATGTTGGTCAGCACAAGATGTGCATTTCTTTAAACAATTTTCAGTACAAACACTCACAAATCTTTCCATTTCATTCCCTGCCATGATATATATTTTTTGCTATAAATACATGACAGGAGATGTTAGCTTTCACACATGGCCCAGACTGCACTAGAGTGAACCCTAGACCAACGATTTTAGGAGGACTAGAGATTAGTTCCACTCCTAGGCTTGAAAGCAGCTTTCACACTTGGTCAAACGTTCTCACAGGGCACACAGTCTAGAAAAATGCTCTAGTGTGGAATCACCCACACACACTCAGCAATGGCAGTCAAAATTTGATATAAACTCTATTGGTATTTAATGTCTACAATGTCATTTATCTTTATAATATATCAAGACCCTGTGGCCAACAGCATAATTCCACTACCATATCTCACAACAGTGAACATGTTCTTTTCTGAATGACCTTTGACTGGATGTCTGGGCAGGACATGATGTCTGTCTTTGGTGATGTTTCAGGAAATTCTGAATTATGGGATTTCTTCTCAAGTGCCTTGTATAAACCCCATTTCCAGAAAACTTGGGGCACAATTTAAAAATTGCAATAAAAACTTAAATCTGTCATTTATTCACTTGATTTGGACTATCATTTAATAATCAAAAGGACAAAGAAAAGATTTTCAGTGTTCTCAAAGACAAACTTAATTCTTTTTGTTAAATATAAACAAAAATATAAATTGAGGACTGCAACACACTCAAAAAAGCTGAGACCGAGGCATGTTTAATGCTAAGTTACATCACCTTTTCTTTTAATTAAATTATTTAATCATTTGGGAATTAGCACTTAGAATCCGAGGTCTGTTATTCCTGAGAACAAGCTGGAATGTGGATTTGTCTGACCACAGAACACATTTCTGCTAATTTTCTTTCCATCTCAGATGATTTTGAGCATTTCTGCACATAATTAATACAAACCGGATTCCAAAAAAGTTGGGACACTAAACAAATTATGAATAAAAACTGAATGCAATGATGTGGAGGTGCCAACATCTAATATTTT
>BRDA01000064.1:0-10286 GCA_036984385.1 Crenuchus spilurus | reverse complement strand
GTAATAGCGCTTCGTTAATGTTTTTTGCGTTTTGTGATTTGTAATAGCGCTTTGTTAATGTTGTTGTGGTTTGCACTTCAGGGCCACCGTAGATTCTGGATTGCTGATTTTCATGAGCCAAAGAGATCAACATCAAAACAAAAAAACACTTGAAATGTCACTTTACATTTAATAAATATACAATATATGGCAGTTTAAATTTTTGAAGTAAAACTTTTTCACAATATTCTATTTTTTGATGTAACACTGTAGTCATTCACATATCTAGAATGTAACAAATTTAACCATTTATTTATTTATTATATATTTTGTTTTATATCCAAAAATTAAATATTAAATATTATAATAAATTGAGTATTTTACATTTCTGCTATATCACCCACTGCTGAAAGAACTCAGCTTATATATACAGATACACATACATTAAACAGAATCCAATCCATATTTAAAAAATTTAATTTCTGCTGATTACACTGTCACTACAGTAATGAGGACTGGAGCTGAATAATTACTGCTCTCCTCAGCCTCAGCTGGTTCAGTAATGTGAGGGTGCAATACTTCTGTCTGTGTCCCCTCAGGTTCAGACCACCACCATGTGTATCTCGGTGAGTCTCAGCGGATCTGTGGTTCTGGGATGCCTCTTCGCTCCGAAAATTCACATCATCCTGTTCCAGCCTCAGAAAAATGTCACCACGCTCAGAGTGGCCACCACCCGCTTCAGTGTCACCACCGGCCCCGGCTCCAGCTTCTCTCAAGGTACTGCCCCGCTATCCATCAGAACCACTGACCACCAGCTCTGCTAAACAGTAGCATTACTGACCACAAACAGTAACCATCAGTACCACTAAGAAACAACATCAATGATCTCTAACAGTACTGACCACTAGAATCACTGACCATCAGCACCACTGAATGGCAATAACTTTGAGCCAACAGCAATAATGACAACCAGCACCACAGATCAACATCACAACTGAACACCAGTATCACTAAAAGCACAGCTGACCACTGAACACCAGCATTACTGACCACCAACACCAGAGATCAAAAGCACAGCTGACCATCAGCACCACTGAACACCAACATAGCTGAACACCAGTATCACTAAAAGTCAGCTGATTATCAGCACTTCTGAACACCGTCACCACAGATCAACAGCAAAGCTGACCACCAGCATCACTGAATACCAGTATCATGGACCATTAACACTACTAAATTATAGTCTTAATTAGTCTTTTTGAACCATTTCTACTAGTCCTTCCACATTCTGATGTAATCTGACATGCCTTGACTCTTTACAAATTACACCCATCTAAAAGTATTTTTTTCCAAAGTGTTACACAAGCTTTTGTTCAGCACAAACTCAGCAACAACAGTGTCAAAACAGTAAGAGTGTCATATATCTTTATTTTCATTAAATCTGCTCTTAACTTAAGCCTCCCATACACCTAACGACTTTGAAAAGATTCTGAAAAGACTTTTAACAGACCAAAGTCTGGCACCATCTCACATCTACAGACTTTTTAGTCATAGTCTAGTCATAGTCTTAAGATTTTGGAAAGACTGTGGCTCTTGCAGGGTCACTAATTTAAAGACTGCAGCTAGATTTATTTTGAGATTATTTCCCATCTGCTATCATTTTACATAGAATTAATGCAATAACGAGCATAATTATTAGAAAATGTGTATTTTTTAAACCTTTCTTTGTATCAAAAATAACTCAACGCACAATAAGACAATGTAGTGCAAAATCTAAATATAGTAACATGCATTACAAATACAGAGCTATCAGAGCTCAAAATACTGTCAACATAGGATTCACATCCATGCATTCCTGGTCCTGTGTGTCTGCATGCTCCTCATTTTCTTCAAGCTGTTGGGGAAAACAATAACTTTTAAGATTAAAATTATTGTTAAATAGCCCCATTCAGTAGTGTTTAGTTAGCTAGTTAGCTTTAGCATAGCACACTCATTGAGTGCTTCAGCTATTTGTCCACTTTTTTCCTTTTCGTCTCTGTCGTGTAATAAATGGTAAAACTCTTGCTCGCTCCATAGCTCCACTAGTTTCTCCTCATTTTCAACAGTACAGGAGAACCGTAGTTTCCAAGCTCTAGCCGGTCATATTTACCCGCCAGACATACGTGTATTTACTATTTGCCTTTGTGGCTTCCCGTAGCTCTCCTATTGGTTCCAGACAGTGTTCACATCACTATTTGCTCAAGTGAACTCTTACGAATTGTGAAAATATTAAACATGTTTGATTTTATCGGAACACCTCGCCTCAAAAAAGACTGACTAAAACTTTCAGTCCTGACCACCTTACACTTAACGTTCGAGATGACGCGACTGCAACTCTACTCTAACAAGACTCTCGTGAAAATTTGTTTGCGACTGTAAAATTGCGTGAAAGTCGTTAGGTGTAAGGTAGGCTTTAGACTTTCCAAAAACCTATTTTCAGATGTTCTGATATATTGTGGAAAAACACACTCTAAACATTTCTAGTTAAAACTTTTGAGCTCAGAACTGAATAAATAGAGGTGTTGGCTAAACACTGGTCATTAGAGTTTTTAGAAATTGTAGGTGGTTTTATTCCTAAACCTTAACAATTGCGAGTTGACACTGTTTTAATGAGTCACTCATTCATACATTAGATATTCATGAGATAGGTGTGAACACTCAGGTGAGAGGTCTTTGTTTAGGCGAAGGCTCTTTGTTTATAGAGACCAAATGGGCGTTTTTATACATTTTTCAGTCACTAGTCCTCCACTGGTATGTAAAGAATTGCAATCTGGTTAACATATGAATGGCAGATCACATACATTTATATTCAACCTGTCTATATATGTATTTATATATTTATATATATATTTATATATATATTATATATTATATATTTATGTATTTATATATATGTATAAATAGACCCTTTAAGGTTTCTGGTGTATGTTTAGTTTTGTTTCTAAGATAAAATCTCCTGTTGGCGGGAGCGTGGACTCCAGACAGCTAAATGGTATTAAAAACAAACAAACCAAAAAAACAAAACAAATTATTTATGCCATTTTTTCCAGAGCAACCAAGCTATCCAAAGCAATGTAGGACATTTTGCTGTGAATGTAATAATTTGGAAAGCTGAAAGTGAAACTTTATTCATTTCATAACTAGACATGTTCAGATGTGTGGATGAGGTTCAGGTGAAGAGCACATGTGACTGTATCACTAAATACTTTTTTTTCAATTGCCTTGTAGCTTCAGCCTCCAACATTGTGCCAACAGTGTGTAATGGAAGAGAAGTAGTGGACTCGACAACATCATCTCTCTGAAAGACAAGAGCTCTTTCCATCTGCCAAATGTGGTATACAGATTAATCTTATCACTAGTCAATAAAACAGGTGTTTGCAGATATTAAGGAGGCCACTCTCAGTAAAGAGGGCCACATATGTTGTTCTCAACGTGCTGTGAGTACAATTTCCCAGTCTTTCTTTCTCTCTCTCTCTCTCTCTCTCTCTCTCTCTCTCTCTCTCTCTCTCTCTCTCTGAGACTAGTTAGAAATTATCAATGGGATGCCAATTGAAACTCTGTATACCCCTTCTTTTTATGGAACATAATGATAAAAATAATATTATTTGAGACATGGAGTAAAATTATAGTAAATCTGTTCAATGTATTATATAAAGGATGTTTTTATTGTAGATTTTTGGTGATTCAGGTTTGTGCTTTCTTGTAATTTATGTAAATAAAATGTGTTTTATATGAATATTGGCATTTGAGGTTGATTCAGTTATTCGTATCAAAATGAAGTTGTGGGTAGAATCTCTGCTGAAAAATAAATTTAAATTATTCACATACATTATAATAGACAAGGAATATTTCATTTTCTGCATTATGTCACATCCAATTAAAAACAGAGGTGTGTCTGATTACTTCCACAATCTTTTCATGCATGTCTTCGGTCATTTTCTCATTTGCAGGATTTTTCTTCAGTTATGTTGCATACAGAGCATGCTATTACTCGCCAGACCATCATTAACTACATGAATGCACTATTACCATCTTTTGGTGCATAGCTTTTCAGAAGCGTTGATTTAGAGTGAGACTGAATGGTAAAAAGAGCATAAGATGTCCTCTAATTAATAAACAAAATATTTTGTTTACAAAATATGTATTGGGTCACCTTTTCCATAGCACTTTGAGGTAATAATACTGCATGCAAAACTAGATGTTTCATGAGGGCTTCCCACACCATCTGTGCAGACTGACCAATCACACTAAAGTCACATCATGAATACAGGAGTAAATGTTCAGACCAGTGCTGAAAAGAGCTCATGTCTGTTACCAGAGCAAGCCACAAGACACAAATAAGAGACTGGGTGACTGGAGGAAAAGCTGTTTCAGCTTCTATACGTTATTTCCATCTAGTGGACACAGGTCAGCACTGCAACACAGCTGAGGATATACAGTTCGGTGCACAAGTATGCATATTCCTGGTCAAATTATGTGAAAATAAAAAGTGAAAATAAAAAGTGAAAATAAGTTATCTTTTACAAAGAACAAACATCTGCATGTTTTAATGCACACTTACTCTTTATTTAATGAATGTTACATTTTTGGGTAAAGTGGCCTGTGTAAAAGTTAGGACGCATTAAATATAATATGTTCTATTTTCAATGTGTTAAATTAAAAAATATATATAATAAAAGCAAAAACATGCTTTTAATTAAAAAACATTTTAATTTGTCCCCCATAGAGGTGATTTGTCCTCTACCTGATTTTTTTTTTTAACTAATATCTCCTATTTTAGTACTTAATACTGTTCACTGAGGTTGTTTATGGATTAATATCTAATATTCTAGTGTATCAATCAACAATATTCCTATGTCTCATAATGTCTTGAACAAAAGGTAGGCTTTAGACTTTCCAAAAACCTATTTTCAGATGTTCTGATATATTGTGGAAAAACACACTCTAAACATTTCTAGTTAAGACTTTTGATTTTGATAAGACTGTACTAAAGCCTATAAACTCACTGTCAACAATTAGTGTGAGACACCAAAACTGGGCTAAAAAGTTGTGACAATGTCTCACTTCATCCTTCTACCAAGATTAAATAACAACAGGACTTGAGGATTTTACCATAAACTGGAAACAAAAGAAATTTCTTCAGAAATAAAAGTAGGTGTTTTCATGAAAAATGTTCCAAACTTTTGAGCAGTAGTGTATGGAGTCAAAAATATACCACAAGCAAACAAGAAAAAAAAGAAAGAAAGCAGTTTTTTGGCATAACTAGTGGTATATTATGAGGTAATTAATGAGGAATGGACTGCAGTTCACAGACAGTCTAGCTGTTTGATATGATGTTTTAATTAAAACAACACACTGAAATATGCAACAACTCAATTGACTGATGAGAGGAAAAGAGGAAAACATCCTTGAATCTGAAGTTTGCACTTTATTCTTTAAAGGTCTAAAAGAAAATGTAAACAGCAAAAAATTTGCTTTTTTACACACAACAGAAAAATACAGATATTTATTGTTAAATATAATTAACTATGTTTGAGTACCAATAATGTACAAGCCAGGAACTAAGCCAAGAAAAAACATTTATCTGTTAGACTGTATTGTACCGGTGCAAAACCTAGTAAAACATAAGGAAAAATGTTCCATTCAATTTTGTATCTGATGGCAGCATTTAAGCATTTTATAGCAATATCTAATTCTGATTGAGTTCACTGCAGGCCTACTTTATTCTTCATTAATTCACTAATACATAGTCAGTACTCCAGGGCCTGCTAGATTAGTTTCGTTTCCAGTGTGCAGTCAGTGGAAAATAATAGACATCAGGCTTGAAGCTAATTTCAAAGCAAATGACTCCATAAACTATAACTGCCAAATGTCTGGATAGATTGAAGTGATGTATTCTGATACAAATTCATGCACCTGTTTAATCACACAAAGCTTTCAGTCATAGCACAATTAAATCTTCACTATACAGAAATGACTATGGTATTTTCATAAGACGATATTTGAATGATATACTGTCACATTGCTCTACTGGTCTGACCAGGATCAATCATACAGTTAAAGTAACAGAGGTTTACTATTTTAATAGTATATCATATTACAGTTCACAGTGTTGAATCTCAGATTCTCTAATATAATAATGCATTCTCTACCTAATGCAGCTACTCTGTTCCAGCCTCAAAAATAACAAAACTACTCAATATTTCTACAGTATAGAAACTGTTCTGAATGGTATTAAAACCTAATTGATCTTTACCTTTTATACTAACCTCAAAATATTGTATGCAAATCTTTATTTTGTAGCAAATAATTACTAATATAGTAAAATTAGTGATAGTCAAATAAGTTACAGCCCAAATTTATACAGATTCTAAGCGTTTTATTGCATTAAAGAGAGTGGTGCATTGTGTGTTAGTGACTCAATCACTTAAACTGGTGGTTGGGTCCTTTGCACAAACTGCTACTACAGCTGTAAGTTTAGCTGTTTTTGAAGTATGGCTTTAACAGGACTGTCTACGGTTTTCATATATGGCATCTGCAAAGTTATAAAACCTGGATGAGGACAAACTGCACAACATATAACAACATATGCAAGCAATGCTTGCATATCTGTTTAGCTTCAGTGTCACAGTCACAGTGGACAGGTGTGGATGGGTGGTGTCCTCAGCTGACCAACACTAAATAAAGAAGAATTCACTGCAATAATTAAACCACTAAGATGTAAACAAAGTAATGTGGTTGATGTAAAATGCACCATTCTAGAAAAGTTTACAGAGTCACATATTCACAGTGGTGGTGATAGGACACAGACACCTGAAGGGTGTAATGCCTCTAAAAGCTGTCTCACACATTAAAAATGAGAACATGTCTTTTTTTGGTTCAGATTACTACCACTGCAAATAAATTTTATCAGTAAACCAAATGCCATAAACGTTAACATTAAAGTAGCAGTACTGGTATTGAGTACGAGTTAGAATTTAAGCACAAAATCACCCTGTTGCCTAGCCCAGCAGAAACCTTTACATTGTAGTTAAAGAGTAGTAAGATGTGTATTAGAGAGAAAAAGGCTTACAGTCATGCTGTTTCTTGATAGCCTGTGATTGTCTCAGGCACCAAGGGCTTGTTAATATTGTATCAGTTTGGCAGAAAATGACTTTCCCTCAAATAAATAAATAAATAAATGAACGAAGAAAGAGAAATTATACACATTTCCCTTAAACACACATTCTGATTTATATGTATTGTATTTATTTAATATTCATATAAATATTTTGTGTTATATAAGAAGTTTTCACTTTTTTACATTATTTGAAAATCACTGACTATATATTGTGTGGATATTTCATCACCACTGGACCAATAGAAATGATCAAAAACGACTTGAAATTAATTATTTTTAAATTATAAATATAAATATAAAATATTATAAAATGTTTAAGGCTTTTTTTTCTTCTCCTGTAAAGTTACCTTTGTGGGTATGCAAGATTTTGTTCTGACAGCAATTTTATGTTGCTATAGTTATGCTGTTTTGTACTTTCTTACTTTTCTTTCTTTCTTTTGTTCTTTCTTTCTGTCTGTCTGTCTGTCTGTCAATATGCCTGTCTGTCTGTCACACACATAGTGTGCTAAACGTGATGTTGGGGATATTGCATTGGGCAATCAAATGTTCATAAACGTTATTGGGTCAGGAAGTCATGAGCTAACCATTCAAATACTCTACAGAAAAACGTTCCTTTGTATTATAGCAGACACTTTTATTTTGTTTCGTAATGAAGAGCCAATGAAAAGCCGAGTCAGAGTAAGTTGATAAATAAACTCAGTCTTATTGGCGCTCTGAGAAAGTGGGCGTGTCTTCATCCACACACTGCGGAACAGACACTCCTCTCAGACCTGACAGAGGACCTACGTTTACTTCACTGTTTTAGCTCCGGTGAGTTTCTCAAAGTATTTAAGAGTCACCGCACCACAGATAACAATCGTATAGCTCTTTATATAAGCTAATAAGTATTCATACAGTTAGTCAAATGTATTATTTTAGACAGTGTTGTGGCGAATTACTTGTTAATTTCTGTAACGGTGACTTGCATGTTATAAATCAGCTAATGTGCTAGGTGCACGGCTAACTTGTCAACGGCATGTAGGTGTAGAGTTAACTGTCGTTTGTTAGCCAGACCTTATTCTCTAGATACAGATAGCCTGTCTTGTTATATAAAGACACAACATGCCTCTAGATAACACGGTTAGCAAGGTAAAGTTTGGCAAAATACATTTACATGTACTCTCTAACAGATTTATAAAGTTATGTTTCATAACAGATGTGTGATTTAGCATGACAGCTATCTAATACGTACGTCACTGCTGGTAAATTACCTGAAAAAGCTGAATGAAGCTTCTGGGACTTCTTGCATGTAGAAAGCAGCAGTGCTTTTATATTCAGGAGTCACTAGAGGCGCTGCAGTAGGCCTTCAGCCACAACGCTACAGTAAATGAAGGCATGTCCGGGCAGGCCGGTATTGACCCTATTACTGGAACAGTGACTATCACGACCAAATATAAACCTGTCCCACTGTCCTACATTTTCACACAGCTCGGAACTTCTCTTTTGTCTGCATCAAGGTGCATTGTTACTGTGGTTGAATATACAAATTTTCTTCGTTGTCTGCCACAATTATGTATTATCTACAATTGTTATATAGAAAATGGCCAAAAATGCAGAAATCCCTCCCAATAATTGTTTGTGCCACACCCACTACCGACAGGTGTTTAAAATAAAGCACATGAAGTGTGAAGAGCTCAATAACTGTGGAAAGTGGTAGTGGGTGTGTGTCAACTCCAAACAAATCACTAAGGATATTGTTCACATTACCAGGCTGAAGTGACTCAAATCTGATGTTTTGAAAATCTTGCTCAGATCTGATCTTTTCAGGGCTGTCTGGACGTGTCAAATCTGATCTTTTCAAATCAGATTTGAGTCACTTTCATATGTGGTCCTAGATCAGATACGTATCCAATCCTTGGGCGTGCGATTTGAATGTGGCCAGTCCAATCAGATTTCATGTGTCTTTGCTTGTATGCATGCACGTATTGAGTGAGCCAGCGTTCTTCTCTCATATACTCACGTCGCTGTAAAAACAGCCAGGTGTCATTTATTCACCTTCTTCACCTGATCATGTACAGCTCGCCACCTGTTTACTGTCCCCCTGAGCAACACCATCACACATCAGCTACTAACACGTCTGTTTTACCAGTTGTACCAAAATTAGTGGTCTCACAAATACAGGGTTGCCTCCCAAACCTCTTGCCGATTTTGTGACAGATTTCTTCACATTACAGACAGATCAGACCAGTCAGTGACATTTGTGAATGTGAACAATCAAGGTAGTTAAATGTGATCTGAGTAAAAAAGCAGATTTGAGCAATGTGGCTTGAAAAGTGAACATAGCCTAAGGCTGTGTTCTGACTGCTAGTCCAGATCAGATTTTTGGCATATCTTGATTGCATCCCGATTGACTTCTGCACAGAAAAAAAAATTTTTTTTTGCCATAAAATGGTTTTAAATGTGATTACAAATGCATCTGTATGCTCAAATTAGATTTCAAAGTGCCTTTTGCATCACTCAACACAACAAACAACAACCATGTCAAATCAATAGTGATGAACTCCAGAGTGTCGGGATGACGAAACACCTCTCACTGTCGTGAAGCCAGCCGTGACTACCAACTCAGAACATTTAATTGTATGCCTGCCTTCTCCATCGCTCAATCTGCTGTGATGCCAGAGTTCTAAACCATAACTTGACAGGGCGACAAGAGAGATGCACCTCCATCTCTCCTGTTTCTGTTTAAGAAAGCCATATTAGCAGTATGACTATGTAATTATTGAAGCCTACATTGTTGCTACAGCAACCCAGTCAGAAAGGTTTGTGACAGACACACAAATGCAATCTGAACATTGGCAAATGACTGTGTACAGTCATCTCAACAGATCTGATTTGAGAAACAAATCCAATTTGCTTACAGTCTGAACATAGTTTAATACTAACTACTTTGAGTATGTACAGTAGTATGGTTACAAGTGTCCCGTATTAGAAGTTGATTATATGTGACCCCACCAGGGAAAACCAGGTCAAAGTCTTTTTTTTTTTTTTCAAAATTTGTCTTTTCCAAAAAAATTTTTTTGTGAATTTAAATTTTGTTTTTGATAAAAATATGTACTGCGATAGATATCTGAGACTATTATCTTTCATTTACAGCAATAATACCAAGTGG